>CM062814.1:384305882-384540882 GCA_031772625.1 Pinus tabuliformis
AAGGAGGATGATGAAGAAACAAAGGAGGAAATTAAGGAGGAAACTAATAGAGATGATGAAGATCTATAAGAAAAAGAGGACAGGAAAGACAGAGAGGAAGAAGACAATAGAACAGAGGGGAAATAAAAAAAGGAGGAGTTACCTAGGGTGTCTCCAGAGGCCACTGAGAGAGAGGCAGTAGCTACCTTCACTGCTCTCAGCACCCCAATCAAAAAAAGGAAAAAGGCAGAGGCAAACCCCACTATATTTCAGGACAAGAAAGAGCACAAGAATAAGACAGGGGAAGCCACAAACATCAACCAAAATTCCTATTGAGATTGAAGATTCCCCTACACAAAAAGACAAAATGCCTTCCCCTAAGTCCCCTATCACCTATGTAAGGAGGCATACTACTAGATCAACTTCCTTAAAGGGTAAGGCAATCCTACAAGATCCACAACAAAATCTATAGGAAGCAAAAACATTTCTACATGATACTCTGTTGAATCTACAGGAGGCACAAAAATTGGAAAGAAAGGAAGAAGAGTAGAAAAAAGCTAAAGAGGATGACCCAGAGACAAAAGAACACAGCCCCCAACCTAATCTGGACTCCTATTACTGGTTTATTGAAGGAGGCAGGGTCATACCTAAAAAATTTTCCATCCCACTATTCTTCGAGCTTAAGAAAGAGAGGGCCAAAACTCACCGATGGATGCAGATCGCCAAATCAAAGGGGGTGGAAGACATTGGGCACATGGAGAAGAAACTCAAAGAAATGGGTAGAGAGCTAAGTGGCTTAAGGGACAAAGAAGCTATAATGAGAAATCAACTAGAGACAGAAAATGCATGGCTGAGGGGACAACTGCAGGAAAGAGAGAACCAATTAGCATGTATGGTTAGCCTCTCCTTGGAGGCAATACAGTGTAGGATGCCAGCTAAATCCTATGATCTCTACCTTAAAGAACAATGGTTGTAGCTTCAGATTAAGACACTAGCACAGAGGGGAACCATGCCATTTTAGGACTACAGGCAGTTTATTGATCTTTGTGATCAAAGTACACTAGAGGATAGGACCAAAATGGTTGAGTTTTATTTTCACAGCATGGCCCTCATAGACATGAATGTATGGGACCCTAATGCCAAGCTAGGATATCTACAATTAATGGCTCTGGCATCATGGATGAACCATGAGGATTCAAGGGCTGAAGAGATGAAAAGGATATTGGCAAGAAAGAAAAATGAACCTTTTGATCAAAGCTAAAAATTCAAATCCCATGGCCCTCATCAGTACCCATAATTTGATTGCAAATGATCCTCAGCTAGCACCTAGATATCTTGCTTCCCAAGAGCAAGCAATTTCACATTTTGAGGACATGTTTAGGCTTCTAGGAGATGATAGTATACATGCTTGCCTGAGGAGATGGAACACATTGCCATACAGCTTAAAGATAAGACAATATCACTCCCCTCAAAGGTCACTATACTACTAGTGTAACCCCTTATTGTTATTACTACAATCCCCTTATTATATTAGTGTGCCTATGTAGTCCCCATATTCTTATTATTGTGCCCCATAGAAGCCCACTATTGTTATTATTGTGCCCTTACATTATTATTGTTAGGTCGGCTTTGATTATATTATGACCCCTTAGACTCCTATATATAGAAAGGAGGTCTTGCCATTTGTATCATCCAAGAATTGTTAATTTGTGTAATGTAAAGGAGGTTGCCCCCTCGAAGAGGCTGAATTCTAAGGCATTTATCTCTCTTTTCTATATTTTTGTGAGCTGGTTTCATAACATTTGGTATCAGAGCTTTGGGATTCTAGGGTTTCGCTACTCCAAATAGGTCATCATGGAATTTTCACTATAACTTTTTTTTTCTGCGATGTTTCAGAAAATAAAAAAAAAACATTCGAGCCGAAATTGTTTTGAACTTCGGGTTTGAATTTCAAATCTTGTCTTGCTATATTTTCGGAGATATGATCTGAGGAAGTTAGGATTTTTGAAGACTCCCGAATTACATTCCAAACAGGTGACCTGGGGAACATCGTCATAACTTTTGTTCTGAGCATTATATTGAAATTCCGTAAGAAGTCTCAGAAACAAGATGTCTTGTAGTTTTCTGTATATCAGTTTTAGGTATTAAGGTTGAAATAGTGACACGTGGAACTTTGTACAAGTTCTCTCTACTGAACTAGTCTATAATCAGGTCATCGTGGGAGATTTGGCATAACTCTTCCTTAGAGAATCCAATCTTGATCAAACTTGCAAGGTTAGAAAGATGACTCAAAGGGCTACTGCAGGACATGATTTCAGATATTCGATATCTGCAGTTATAGAGATACAACAGATTCAATATTGATCTCTTACAAAGTGAAAAAGAGGGTGTGTAGTTTTTTTTTTAAATTTTGCATAAGATTGGTTTGAAAAATTAGTTTGAAGGAATTCAAAGGGAATAGTGAAGAATTATTAGCATTAATTGATGCCCCGAAGAAAGAAAATGGAAACACCTAGTAAGAAACCTGAAAGCTCTAGCATGACTCGTGAAGAAGAGGAAGAAATGCAACATGATATATCAAATTACAAGACCAAGTACAACAAATTTCACTCTCACAAAAGGCAACTGAAGCCAAGATGAATGGCATGGAAGCTAATATGAATGACATGCAAGTTAAGATGGATGGCGTGGAAGCTAATATGGATGGCATGGAAGCTAAGATGAATGGCATGGATGCTAAGATGAATGGCATGAACGCTAAGATGGAAGAATTGAAGATAAATTTGAATAAGTTGCTACAAGAAATGGTTACTAATGGTGAAAGGTTAGTAAAGGAAACTCATGATGAGAACAAAAGAAATGTTAATCATGATTTCATAGACTCTAATGTTGGATTGAAGACCCACCATGTTCCAAAAATTGATATTAGGAAGTTTGATGGCAAGGATCTTGGAACATGGATACTATAGATGGAGCAATTTTTCGATCTCCATAATGTGCAAAACACACAAAAGGTATGTGTTGCAACTTTATATTTGGAACCAAATTAGTTTGTATGGTATCGATGGCTTTCCTCTCGTAAACAAATTGTCACTTGGGCAATTTTTATGGAAGAAATGATAGCACATTATGAGGATACAAAAAGAAACACCTTTTTTAGCCAATTGATAAATCTCAAACAAAAGGGTTCAATGATGGAGCACATTGAGGACTTCCCAAAATTTAACATAAGGGTAAAATATATCATGGAGGAGCATAGGATTGATGTGTTCATAGGGACTTTAAAGGATAATATCCAACATGAGGTTTGCCTTTGGGAACCTGATTCATTGGAGAAGGCATTCAGGTTAGCAAGAAAAATGCAAAGCAAAATTATGGCAACCAGGAAGCCTACCACTCACAACTATAAAGATGGAACTGTTGTTGCCCCTAGCCTTCCACAACCTACAAGGTTGATACCACAACAATTGGAAGAAAAAAGAGAAAAAGGGTTTTGTTACAATTATGATAGCAAATACACTAAAGGTCATAAGTGTGCTGAGAAGAAATTATTCTACATATATTGTGAAGAGGAGGAAGAAAAGGAATAAGAAATGTCAAAAGAAGAGGATATACTTCAGGAACAAACCCTAGATAAAGAAGAAATTAATCTAACCATATATTGTAATGCATTGGCTAGAATTATCACTCCTCAAACTATCAAGATAGAAGGACATATCAAGAAGAAAAAGGTAATAGTGTTGATTGATTTGGGAAGTACCCATAATTTTATTCATTGTAAGATAGCCAAGGAATTGAATTACTTCCTATATCTAGCACCAGAGTGTCAAGTGATGGTTGCAAGCGGAGGAACCATAAATTGATCTAGAAAGTGCCATAATATCAAGCTATCCATGGGAGAATATGTATTGAATAGCCTAGTCCAATGGCTACAATCCTTGGGTACAATAGCTTTTAATTTTCAAGAACTTTTCATGAAATTTTGTGCAAAAGGAAAGGAAGTTGAATTAAGGGGTATTACAGGGAAACTGGGAAAGATAATCAGATCTAACGGTATGAGAAAGCTTCTAAAGAAGGAACAATGAGGTGTAATTGCACAATTATGTTCACTAGAGGTTCCCACATCGAAATCATCTATTTCTCGAGATATCCAAAGAGTCTTGGAGAATCATTCCAAGGTATTTGAGACTCCCAAAGGCCTCCCACCTATTCATGATCATGATCATGCTATTCATTTGATTCCAGGAAGTGTTCCTCCAAACATTAGGCCATACAGATATCCCTATCCCCAAAAGAGTGAAATTGAACGTATGGTTGCAGAAATGCTAGAGGATGGTAAAATTTAACCTAGTCAAAGTTCTTTCTCTGCTCCAGTAGTATTGGTGCACAATAAGGATGGATCATGGTGCATGCATCTAGATTATAGGAAGCTCAAAAAGATCACTATTAAAGATAAATTTCCCATTCCTATCATTGACGAATTATTGGATGAATTGCATGGATCAATTTACTTCACCCAATTGGATCTTCATTCAGGATATCATCAAATCAGAATGAAGACTGAAGACATTCTGAAAACAACATTTAGAACTCATGAGGGTCATTATGAATTTTTAGTCATGCCTTTTGGCCTTACTAATGCACCTTATACATTTCAAGGTTTTACGAATTCCATTTTCAAACCCTTCCTTAGAAAATTTGTGTTATTATTTTTTGATGATTGACTAATCTACATCAAATCTTGGAAGGATCATATTCAACATGTTGACAGGGTGCTCAAACTATTGGAGGAGAAACAATTATATGCAAAAGCTCCAAATGTTTCTTTGGAGTACAAGAGGTGGAATATTTGGGTCATATTGTATCTCATGAAGGTGTTAAGGTAGACCCTAGAAAAATTAAAGCCATTAAGGAATGGAAAATTCCCACATCCATAAAGAATTTACGAGGATTTCTCGAGTTGACAGGGTATTATCACAAGTTTATTAAGAAATATGAGAGAATAGAAGCACCTCCAACAACATTATTGAGGAAAGATGCATTTTCATGGACTCCAAAAGCAACAAAGGCGTTCAAACATCTTAAAGAGGCAATGTGCCAAGCACTATTCTTAGCTATGCTAGACTTCACAAAAACCTTTATTGTGGAATGTGATGCTTCAAGAAATGGAACTGGTGCTGTTTTAATGCAAGATGAAAGAATCATTGCTTTTGAAAGTCATCCAATCAAAGGAAAGCATTTACACAAAGCTATTTATGAGAAGGAAATGTTGGCAATACTACATGCACTTAAGAAATGGCGACCCTACCTAATGGGAAGACACTTTAAGGTAAAAACATATCATGATAGTCTTAAATACATTCTAGAACAAAGATTATCCTCTGAAGAGCAACAAAAAGGGGTCACAAAGATGTTGGGTTATGACTTTGAAATCATCTACAAAAAAGGGAAGCAAAATGTTGTGTTAGATGCACTCTCGAGAAAGGATGAGGATGTGGTAGCATTGTTTTGTGCTATTTCTATTATCCAACCAAATTGGATAAATGAAGCAAGGGATGAATGGAAGAAGGACGAAGAAGTGTGGCCACTCATTCAAAAGTTGCATAAGATCTGAGTTCAAACAATATTGCCAGAACTTGACGAGGAAGGAAAAATCATATTGGAACCTGGAGAAGTCACAGAAACAAGAACCCGACAGCTACGAAATCGATCAATTTCAGAGTATCTCATCAAGTGGAAGAACTTACCCACTGAAGATTCCACATGGGAGGATAAGCATTTTATATAGAAGCATCAAGAACTACTCAAGCGCTGAGGACAACACCTTTTGAAGGAGAGGGGCATGTTAGGTCCCTATACTACTAGTGTAACCCCTTATTGTTATTAGTACAACCCCCTTATTATATTGGTGTGTCCATGTAGTCCCCATATTCTTATTATTGTGCCCCATAGAAGACCACTATTGTTATTATTGTGCCCTTACATTATTATTGTTAGGTCGACTCTGATTATATTATGACCCCTTAGACTCCTATATATAGAAAGGAGGTCTTTCCATTTGCATCATCCAAGAATTGTTCATTTGTGTAATGTAAAGGAGGTTTCCCCCTCGAAGAGGCTGAAATCTAAGGCGTTTATCTCTCTTTTCTATATTTTTGTGAGTTGGTTTCATAACACATCATGGATGAACCATGAGGAGTCAAGGGCTGCAGAGATGAAAATGATATTGGCAAGAGAGAAAATTGAATCTCTTTTGGTCAAAGCTGAACAATCAAATCCCATGGCCCTCATCAGTACCCATAATTTGATTGCAAATGATCCTCAGCTTGCACTTAGATATGCCCAAGAGCAAGCAATTTCAAATTTTGAGGACATGTTTAGGCTGTTAGGAGATGATAGTGTACATGCTTTCCTGAGGAGATGGAACACACTGCCATACAGCTTAAACATAAGAGAATATCACTCCCCTCAAAGGTTGAGAGAGGTGCTCAACAGGACACCTATGTATAATCAATCTATGCAAAGGTTGAAGGTCAATTGGATATGCCTAAAACTCAGTCCACCACTACTCTTAGGGATGCTAGAAGGGAGAAAAGAAGAATAAGAAAAGAGGTAGTGGGAAGAGGTAGAAAAGAAAGCAGGATTCTATGAACAAGAAGAGGATACCACAACAGAGCAATGGGATGTTAGAGAGGCTACCAGAGCCATGAAGGATATGGATATTGACTAAGTTGCTCAGAGGATGAGCAACACTTTCAATAGGAGGGTGATGATGAGCCTCATCATTGGGTAATTATACGGGCCTTAATTCACCTCCTAGATTAGTCAAACCAACTATTCTCATAACTTATTGCATACTTTTGATTATATTTTCTTTATGAGATGAGTTAGAGTTGGATATTTTGGTTTCTGGTCTAATGTGCATTTAATGCATGATTAAAGGAGAAAAGCAAGGAATTTTGGAAAAGACCAAGGTCAAAACTCAAATGGGACAACGGAGATGGATTATAGGAGGTAAATCCTCGTCATTTACTACCCCTCCATTTGAATATTCCTCCATCAGCTCAGAGTGCAAACATCCAAATCATGAGGACTAGAAGGTAGTTGAGCAAGTAAAAGACAAAGCACCAGTTTATCTCAAGTTTGGGAGCCGAGCCTCCCTAATTTTAAGGAAGTCATTGGAGACTTCAAATGTATAAGTAGAGAGGCCTAGGACTTTAGTAGGATTTAGATTTTTATTGTAAAACTCTACTCTATTTCCAGGCTGCAAGACTTGTGACAGTTCTTTTGATGTAATATGTTGTTTTGGTAATAAGAATGAGTTTTGTTTTGAGCCAGACTAAGTTAACTCAGAGGGCTAAAGCTCTTAGGTTAGGGCCCAACCCTAGCAGCCAAGGCTCCTCTTTATTGTACATGTATGCTTAGTGTAGATTCATAGCTTAGTTGTTAGTTTGCTTATTAGATACTTCTCCATTACAAGTAGTGTATATTAGATTGGTTGTGTGATAGTTTTATTCCATTTGTGCCTTCTTTCGGTAAGAGGTTAGCAAGTAGGAAAAGGATCACCACAAGGTTGTCAGCAGGTTTCGCGGCCTCAGTTCCTCCCTCTGGGACCATGACTTGAGGAAAGGACCCTTCAACAGCCCCGAAAACATATATTTCTAGTTCTTTTATGAGCTTTGGAGTTTGTTGTCTTTAATTCAGTATTTGGTTAATATTGCAAAGAAGATTCCATTATCATCTTTTTCCATCTCCATTTTTGCAATAAGATCTCACTCATTCTTTTATTCCCTTCAACAACTTTCTTCATGCATAATATAGGCAATTGATTCATGCTTTTCTAGTTTATGAAAATGTATTTTTTACATAGTTTTTGGAAGACACACATGTTTTAAGCAGAGCAGGTGCTTCAGGAGGAGACCAAGACTTCATAACCAACAAACACCTTCCACTTCATCCACCTTATCCATCACTTGTTTCACCATCACCCTCACTAGTTTTTCATCATTTTTCATTGAAATTCTCCTAAACACATTGAGTGAATCTAACCATCTCTTATCTTGGATATTGACTCCTGAGTGCTCCTAGACCTTCTAACACTCCATTCCACCCATCACACACCTTTCCTAAGCTTCCCAACACCTCCAACACCTCACAATTAGCTCTCGATTGTATCTTGTAGGTTTCCTATAATTCCTACAGGATCATCGTGTAGGTTTCTAGTACATCCTATAGGTTTTCCTGAAACGACTTGTTTTGAGGCTGAATTGATGGGAAACCTCTAGGAAGTCACAAAAATCCTCCTAGGACCCCTCCACACCATCCAACCACTCCATAAACCTTCTAGCCATCCTCAAACACCTTCAATCCACCTGTCACATCCACAAGAACAATTAGTTTGCATGCTTGATTTTGCCTAAAAAGACCAAAAAAGTGAAAACAGAGTTAGTTTAGTTTTGTTACTTGCACATTAGTATTGTTTGATGCTTTTTACTTCTACAACTTAGATAGTAGCATTTTTTTATTGTTGATTTAGCATCTCTACTTAGCATAGCTTCTTAAATGGTTAATTAGGGTATGGTGTGGTTTAGCATTACATGTTGGATTTTTTTTCCATTACTACAGTAGAGTAACTCTTTTAGAGTAGATTTTCCTTTCTTCCATCAAAGAATCAAGCTTCTTCTAACTCTATAGAAGTCTGGCTTGGAACCCTACTGGTCTCTCGCCAGTTGAATAGTGACGACAGGTAGAACCATCACTTTTACTTATGCATACAACACTGTCACCTCCAAGTTTGTACGAACCCCGAGTTGATAAGTAAAGCTGGTAGCCCAAGAGTTGCATCATCCTTGTTGCAATACTGGCGCTCATTAGCTACATGAAAGCTATGTTTTCTAACAATTGATATTTGTTAAAAAAAGAGTACAAAACGTAAAATAATAAAATAATATATATAAATAAATGAATAAATAAATAAATACATAAATAAATTATTCATGAGAAGAAGGACTCTACATAATTTTGTGATGGTTATGTCAGAATCCTATTACTCATGAATCCATAATTCATACAATGTGCAGGACCAATAATTTACTACAACACCTTGTGTTTTGTTGCAACACGCAAAGGCATTGCACACTCCAAAATTTTTAGTGATATGAGGATTTGCAACTATTGTTTCTACAACACCTTCTACTGGAGCAACACCATTGCTACAACACCTTCTTTTGGACCAACAACCACACTGTATTTGACAATAAATACTTGCCTACACCATGGGTGGATATGGCCATTTTAATCCAAACATACTTCACTTGTAATAAATAGAATGTAATTGTCTTTTGGCATCATTTGAAGCTTCTCAACCTCTTATGATCCTAGAGGTTAGTCAACATGCCTTTATTTTTGTGGAAACGCTTGCAACAAATGGCCTCTAGTTCCCAAAAGGCTAGTTGACTCAAGGACCATCTTTCACACCACTACATCATTAAGCTTCTAATAGTGCATGCACTCCATCAAGTGGGCTAGACAAGAAATCCTTGCCTTAACCATGACTGGATTTGGCTCTTTTCCTCCAAATATACTTCACTTGTGAAGGACACCTTGGCATTATCTTTTTACATCATTTGAAGTTTCTCAATCACTTACAATGTTAGAGGTTATTCAATATGTCTTTCTTTTTGTGGAAAACCCTACAAAAGATGGTTACTAGTGCCTAGAAGGATAGTTGATCCAAGCACCATTTTTTATACCACTGCCTCGTATATCTCCTTGTGGTGCATGCATTCCAGCAAGTGGATCGCACTTGGGAAAACCTAGCAGGGCTACCAAAACTTGATGCACCCAAAACTACAATGAAACTAAAAACACCCAATGTGGCAAAGGGAGAAGCTACAACACCCAAAACATAGGCATAGTCCACAACATAATTGCAGGTAGAGGTGGAGGTTGCGACACCCCTTGGCATAACTAGGATTTGTGGAAGAAATAGAAGTCGAAGTCAAGACAAATCCATAGTATCTGAATGGAGGAGAAATCCACCATAAGAGGGGTTTCATGATAGTGATTTTGAAATCATTAGGATTTTACCTCCAACCAAGAGACCGAGGGGTATAAAAAAATGAGGAATCAAAAGACCCTCTTACACAGCTATAACGATAAAAATATGGGTGAGATACTCAAAGAGGAAAGCTACTGCAGCACACGAACAAAGAAGAATTGATGAAGAAATAAATCTTGTTGCAACACAAGAACCAATAGGGGTGGATGAAGCAATGAACCTTGTTGAAACACAAGAACCAACATGGATGAACATGGAGGGAAGCCCTACTGCAACACAGGAACCAATAAGGAAAAATAATGACCAAGGAAAAGAAGTAGAAGTTATAAAGCTTGCAAGAGCAGAGGAAGAAACTATAAAACAAGGGTAGTTCTAGAAACTCAAGAACCCAATCATACCATCCAAATTCAAAAGAAGATCCACACGATTAAGAATAAGAGGAAATATATAAGTACACATTTCCTCAAACTATTATATTAATCCATTTCTAAAAGAAATAAGATACCAGAGAAGAAAAATAAAGAGATATATTATCATCAATTGGAAAACTTAACAATTAGAGTGAGGGTTCGTTATGTTGAGAAATGGAAACAATAAATTCCAGTTTAATTTGTCCTTGAATTAAATTGAGAATTAAAATCGAATTATATTCCCATAGAAACTTGTAAATAGTTAATTAAGTCTAATTAACTTAAGTAGCTTAGGAATTTCAAGTTGGAAGTCTTTCTATAGTCATGTATATGTTCTCCCTAAAACTTATGGATCCAGTATGAGTTTAAATTGATTTGGAAATTAGATCTCTCAATTTACTAAGTTAAGTTAAATTAGTTCCAAACTGTTTGAGGAACAAATAGAGAGTTAACAATCAATTGGTGCACTAGTGCATCCACAAGTTTCACTCTAGTTAACTAAAGATTCCCTCATCAGAAACTCATACATTTCTATTATGAGAAAGACCTAGTTGAGACCAGAGTGCAGGGACAGTCTACTATCAGTTGTATTATTTACTAGAGCGTAAATATCATGCATGCATCAGAGATTGATCCTATGTTTGGATTGTGTAGTTTTGGAAGCATGAATTCCCTTTAAATATGGGCTATTCATCCTAGGAATTACACAAGAGATTAGGGGCTTGGAGAGCTATAGAATTGGCTAAGTGTGGGCCAAGAGCTAGCTTGTGATCTGAGAGAGTTGAGAATACTTGTGCAGAATTTTTCTAGTGAGAAGAAACTTTGTATCTTCACTCATATTTATGATATATGCAATACAAATAGCGGGGTTTTGAGTAGTGGCTTTCCCCAAATACATCTTGTGTTATGTGCCATTGATTTATCTTCTTCTTGCTCATATTGTTTTCATCGATCTATTGGCTTTTGTTGGTTGAAAGTAGAAGTTGATTCTTATTCTGTGCTTTAGTACTTTGCATGAGCTTGTGACTCTACATTATTTTCTACATGGTATCAGAGCTAAGAACAATATACTATAGGAGCTTTCGAAGTATTGAGTTTTGGGTTACAGATAAAATTCGAATTTGCAATACATACTTTAGGATTAGCAGATGGAATTCTATGGTTTGCGGCTCGAGTATGCCTTGGAAGAAAGCTCAAATTTTATGGCCTAGAGGGACAGAATGGAGGCTCTGCTAGAGGATAATGGCTTGAAGGAATTCGTTGATCAAGAAAACCCTAAGCTAGTAGCATCAAATGCATAGAATTTGGCCGAATGGGAGTGTGTGGCGAAGGTGAGGCAGATAATCCTTGAGGGAGTTCGAGACCACATTGTCTCAAGTATCCATGGCAAGGAAACTTCATATGATATGCGGAAAACATTGACAAAATTGTATGAGAATAGTAGTGACCAAAGGAAATTGGCATTGAAGGACAAAATTTGAAAAATAAAAGTGGAAAAAGGGGAGAGGACTCCAAAATACTTGACCAAGTTCACTCAGTATTGTGATGAACTTGGAAATGTTGAAATCAAGGTTTCTGAGGATGATATGGTGAGTCTTGCTCTTCTAGGACTCCCAAAAAGTTTGCATAGTTATCAGGACTCCGTCAATGATTGGGAGAAGTTGCCGGATTGGGAACGATTGTGGTCAGATTTGATGCAAGAGGAGATCAGGAGGAACAACAGGGATGACTCTTCATTAAAGAATGATGACGAATAGAATTGTGCCTTAGCGATTAAGGTGAAGAGGGGGAAGGGAAATATTCTCATTCCAAATCAGATTCTTATCATGGAGGTATGAAGAAAGACATGACAAAAGTAAGTGCTTTCATTTTCATCAGCTAGGCCATTTTGATACAAATTTTCCACTCAAGAAGTCTATGAAGAAGTCCTTAGGAGGAGTGGCTGGTGAGGCTTTGGCCTCTCAATTCGAATAATACTTTTCCATAATTTCATGCATGGTGTCATCAATGATTGGAAGTGTATGTTACTTAGACAATGGAGATTCATTCCACATGATTGGCGATAAAGATTTATTCAGTGACCTGGAGGAGAAAGATCTCCATATGCATATCGAGATGGGTGACGACGGGAAGTATAGTGTTACTGGATTGGGCACGATTAATTTTTAGAGGGAGCATGGGGCTCCACTCACCTTGAATAATGTTATGTATGTTCCCAGGCTAAATAAGAAATTGGTATCCATTGCCATGCTTGAGAACAGAGGCTATGGTGTGATCTTATCGAAAGGAAAGGCATTCCTTCGACACATAGCCACGGGTCAGGTAAAGAAGATAGGGATTTGGGTGAAGAATCTCTATAAGCTAGAGGTAGAGGAGTGTGCTAATTTGAGCACAAAATAAGAAAGGGTGTAGAGCCGACACAATAGTGAGTTGTGGAACAAAAGATTGGGCCACTTGCATCATGGGTCTTTGAAGATATTGCAACAAATCTCTACCGGTCTTCCTAAAGGTACACATGAGAAAGTTGATACATGCAAGGAGTGTACTTTGGGAAAATACACCAAGTCTTCTGATCCGGATTTAAACAGGAACGCACAAATTACAGAGATAACCATAAACACAAATATGTAGCGGAAATAATACTTCATTTCATTAATGTAAAATACTGAAATATGCTTACAAACAGTAATGAAAATAAACCAGCTAGGGCGATGTTAGCTTATCTCTGAGAAGACATGTGGTGGCTACATGCCTCTGAACCGTTCCGAACTGTGTTACAATGAAGCTCGAAAGCCTATTTATTATTGAGAAACAATGGAAAACCCTTAACATTCCAAAACCTAATCCTAGAAGATGAAACGCCAAACTGTGGGCCCCGTTTGGGTAAATTGGTACACCAACTTCCTGGGGTCGTAACTTTGGCATACGATCTTCATTTGACGCGTACAATAGCTCGTTAGAAAGATCTATCTGAGCACTACCACTTTGGGAGGAAACATACGTCCATGGACCCATGTTGCCCCAGATTTCCCAAAAAATGTCGTTTAGGGCCTCAACACGGCTCCAGAAGTTCAGGACCTGAAAAACTGCTAAAAATAGTAAACTGTGCTGCAATTTAGGAAACTGAAAAGACTGAAAGAGACAGTTGTGGGGGTCCAAATGGGATAGGTGGGTGGCCACCAACGTCCACTTGGATCATTCCCCCCCCCCCCTTAGGAAGCAATGGTCCCCATTGTGTTGAGTTCCTCCCTGAGATGAGGAAGCTTCTGCTGAGCTGGGTCTCTGGTGAGCTATTTTGCAATCTCTTATGTGTCCAGAAATGGTGGAAATCATGGTCGACGATGGTCCACATTGAACGCTCGGTGCAAGCGAAGGAATGGAGGAATGTTGTGCTTCAAAGCATTGTTGCCGGTAGCCTTGGTACTGGTGTAAGGACCATGTCGGAGTGGTCTGAGTTTCTGATGGGTTCTAGTAAGGCGTTCTCTCTGTCGATGCAACCAGACTTTGTTGCCCACCTGAAGCTTGTGTATTACCCTTGTGAGTGAGTAAAAGTTGTTCCTGTGTTTTATCATGACTGTATCCCTTTGCTGCATGGAGGAACCCTTCGCGGGGGCCATGGATGTAGCAACGATCTTTCCCATACAGATGAATTTCCTGGTCTGGCAAATGAGCTTGCTACTTTTCTTAGCGGTGATCAAAGATGTGGCGGTAGGTGGGGCTACCTGTTGTATCCTGTATAATGAATTATTCAAAGAAATAATGACAGCACGAGGCCTTGAATAATACACAGCATGTCGCCTCCACAAGTATGGTTGGCCTAGTAATAAATCACAAACATCCAGAGGTGTAACATAACACAATACCTCATCTGTGAAGGGCTTGATGCTGTAGGTAAGGCGGCACTGCTGGCGAACTTTGAGATCTTGTCCTTCATGAAGCCACCCAATATTGTACGGTTGTGGGTGTGGTGTAGTCCGTAGGCCCAACCACTTCACGATCTCTGCTGAAATAAGGTTCTTTTGGCTGCCACTGTCGACAATGAATTGTAGCGGTGAACCCTTCACCCACATCTGTGAGTGGAAAAGACGTTCCCCTTCCTTTGGATTTTCCGGCTTATTTTTCTAGATCTTAGCGGTGGAAACAGTGGCACTGGGATCCGCATCAATGATTTGCTTCCCCTTTCTATTCCCCTTGTTGGGTTCTGGCTCAGGGTCAGAACATGCATTTGATTCAGAAGCCTTCAACTCGGCCACTAGTGACTGCTTGGTCCGACACTCACTTGTGTTATGAGTGGGACTCTTGTGGAACTCACACCACTTTCCTGCCTCCTTCTTTGGCTTCGTGGTGTTGTTCTTTTCTTGTGGCTTTGACGCGTTGTCTTGGGTCACCCCACCTTGGCTTTGTCCTTTAGGCTTCGGATTTGGAGATCCAAAGTCTCGCTTCTTCTGTTTGAACTTTTGCTCGATTTTGACAGCGTATCGGTATGCTGTGCTGAGTGAGGAGATGTTCAAGAACTCCATCTCTTCCTGGATGTATCTGTGTAGGCAGCCGCAATATTTGAGTACCAGATGCAGCTCAGAATATTTGATACCCAACTGTGTGCGAAGGGTATGAAAAATGTTTGTGAACTTCGGCACATCTTGGTCTCACCCTTGCCGCAGTGTGGTCCATTTGATGTATTTGTCCTCATAACTTTTGACAGGGTAGTACTGCTCCTTGATGGCATCCCGAAAGTCATTCCAAGTGGGTGCGGCTGAAAATAGTGAGCCTGTACTTTCATCCTTCTGCTCGCAGTAGGTTTCCCACCAGTCCTTAACGTGGGGGGCTGCTTTGAGAAGAGCGAAAACAATCTTTTCCTGACTCGAAAATTCTTGAACAGAAAAATAACCCTCTAGCAGATTTAACCATTTATCTATGGCATCTGCATTTATCTGACCCTCGAATATGGGGATTTAAAAATTAACTTGTACCTTAAAGGGCGTGGCATTTCCAGAGTAGCTGCTGGAAGCCGATGCATCACTTCTAGGTAGCCGCTGAAGGATCTGGGCAAAGCTATCCATCATCGCGTTCCGTTGTCGCTCGAGGGCTTCTTCGAGCAAGATTTTGATAGGATCTCCTGCTCCCTCATATTTCTTCTCATCTGCCATGGGAGGCCGTCGAGATTTGCGAGGCTGGTCTTGCAAAGGTTCGACCAGTTCAAGCCCTAACTCCTTATATCCCGACCTCGTTGGGGACATGCAAAGAAAAACAGAGAAAAAGCAAACCGCTCTGATACCACTGATCCGGATTTAAACAGGAATGCACAAATTACAGAGATAACCATAAACACAAATATGCAACGGAAATAATACTTCATTTCATTATATAAAATACTGAAATATGCTTAATGGAAATAAACCAGCTAGGGCGATGGTAGCTTATCTCTAAGAAGAGATGTGGTGGCTACATGCCTCTGAACCATTCCAAACTGTGTTACAATGAGGCTTGAAGGCCTATTTATTGTTGAGAAACAATGGAAAACCCTTAACATTCCAAAACCTAACCCTAGAAGATGAAACGCCAAATTGTGGGCCTTGTTTGGGTAAATTGGTACACCAACTTCCCGAGGTCGTAACTTTGGCATACGATCTCCGCTTGATGCGTACAATAGCTCGTTAGAAAGATCTATCCCAGCACTACCACTTTGGGAGGCAACATTGGTCCATGGACCGTGTTGCCCCAGATTTCCCAAAAAACGTCGTTTAGGGCCTCAAAACGGCTCCAGAAGTTCAGGACCCGAAAAACTGCTAAAAATAGTAAACTGTGCTGCAATTTAGGAAACTGAAAAGATTGAAAGAGACAGTTGTGGGGGTCCAAATGGGATAGGTGGGTGGCTACCAACATCCATCTGGACCATCTTCCTTTCACGATAGAGACAATCGAGCAGAGGCTATTCTAGAGCGAGTCCATTGAGATGTTATATTTGTTGATGACTATTCTCGTAAATGGTTTGAAGAAAAACAGTGGGCCAAACTCAGGATGAGAAGAGACTGATATGGGTCTGACAAAGACCATCTAGCACAGGTTCAAGGGGAGCATATGCTTCTAATAATGCATTGTTGGCATCATCTTAGAAGATCTTGGTGGAACTGTTGTAGAGGGAGATCATGGTTGATAATCTGGATGGTGATTGACAGATGCTGCTGATGATAGTTTCTGATATTTGGTCTCTATTTCATGTATTTATTTTTTATCAAGGTCATGTAACGTCCTATTTTGTTTCCCCACTATGCCTTGGATGGATAATGTAATGTTCTTATTTTATCATGTATAATCTTTTGATGTATCTCCACCTGATTGGGTGGATGAGTCAATTTCAGTATATCCCCACTTGGTTGGGAGATGGATGTATGTATGAGGCTTTGGTGATGTATAGAGTCATGTTCTTTCTTGTAGAACATTTTTTTGCAGACCTTGCCTACAATCAAGGGGAGCATGGACAACATAGCAGAGCAGAGATTTCAGCATGTACTCAGGACGAGCATAACCCTTTGCCCTTGATGACAAAGGGGGAGAGTGACTTGGGGTTGCCATCAAGTCCAAAGGGGGAGATTTTTGGCATTATAACACATGCTGGGCACTATGGCATAGGTATTGTCCTTGATGACAACTCACTTGACAAATCATTCAGATGACAGTTCAGGCTCACAGGCTCTTAGAATAAAAGATAAGAAGGTATACGCAGGTTCCTGTGGACCAAGTCGCGTATACACGCGGGATCGCTGATCAAAAGTAGTGTATGTGTATGCACGCACTTTCATGCACGGAAAGTCGCGTAGATGTGGGAAAACTTATTTTTAATCCATGGTATTTGGTCCTTGGTATTTGGACCTATGGTTTTGGACCATGGTATCTCATCCGAAGTGTTGAACCCAGGTATTTGGACCCAGGTATTGGTTCTAAGTGGTTTTGGACCTTGGTATTGAGTAAGGCCTAAGACTATAAAAGGGGAAGGAGATCATTAGGAAAATTGATTCACTCAAGTATTGAATATCTTATGAAGAGCAAGATCTATAATATTGGTCATTGGGTTATGGTGCATAGCTAGATCTAAATCAAGGAGGAACCTGAGCGCTAGAAGAAGGATAAGTTCTATTGATGGGTCAAGATCTTAAGGCTTGAAGAGAAGTATATGTGTGTAATTTTGATCTGTTATATTTGGTGCATGACTTGATCTGTAAATCTAATAATCTGGGTATAACTGATGTATAAATAATTGAAAAGGGTATATTATCTTTTATAGATCTATACACAGGTTCAGCATAGCAAAGGCGTGTATACATGCTGGTTCGTTAATTCAAAATAGCGTATGCATGCAGGTTCTAAATATTGAAGTAGCGCACGTCTCATAAAATATGTTTTAGCTACTTCTGTTTATTGCTGCAGTGTTCTGGGTTCAGGATTGGTCGGGTTACTGTTATTGTATTCTGGTTACAGCATTCAGAGAGGTGATTGTTTGATTCAGTTTTGTTTGGTGCAAAGGAGATTGGTTGATGCAGATACATTTGATGGCTTGTTGATGTTATTGATGGATCCAGTCTGAAAATTTATGAAACGTGGTCCCTGGAAGAAAAGAGAAGGTTGTAGCCTTCTGTAGGTTAGCACCTATGTACTAGTACATTACCTAGTACAAGAGCTAAGGGGGTAGTAGCTCCCTTCCAGGAGAAGCTGGAGAATGAGAGAAGGTTGTAGCCTTTTGCAGGTAGAAGCCTGCGCACTGGTATAAGACTGCACCAGTACATAAATATTGTAAAAAGAAGTTTCTTAGTAAAAGAAGATAGAGACGAATTGCAGTAGGTGGTTTTCACCCACATTGGGTTTCCACATTATATCTTGTGTTCATGTGTGTGATGATCTGTTCTGTTTTACTGCACCTATTTAATATTCTTATGGTTAATGAAGTTTTGATGCACTGATTAAAGATCAACTTTTAATGGATTAACTGAATCATAAGTTTACTGGATATATGCTAGTTGATTTAGACACAGTTGCATATATATGTGGGTTCGCATAACTAAAGTAGCGTATATATATATCTGAGTATGAAAATGAAAAAGTGTTTGATTTGATAATACTGATTCACCCCCCCTCTCAGTATTATTTCCAACATTTGGTCCATTGTGGTAAATGGAGGGTGGCAGTACAAACATGAGAAGGGTGACCAGAAAAGGTAAGGTAAATGGATTTAAGGTGTAGGATTCCTTGGCTAAGTTGGGAATTGTGTTTCTCAATGTTGTGGATGCTATGCATAAATAAGGAAGTTCTCTTAACCTAGACCTTATGTTATCTGGAAATTATGTTATGATCATGATTATGTTGATGTTTATATATGTATACATGTAGGTGTGTAGGTATGTCATGTTTTACAAGGTCATCATGGATCATGATTATAACAAAATGAAAGCAAGGTGGTCTACGACATGCTAGGATATTCATGAATAAGACACTCGAAGCAAGGTTTCTTGGTAAGGATAATGTGGTTTTGGATGTGTGGTACTACTATTGTGCATATGTTGTATATGTTTCACATGTTGCATCTATGATGTGTGCACATGCAGTGTTGTGTATATATAGTGTGTACATGTTGTTTATGAAATGTTATGTACATGATGGTATAGATAGTGTTGTGCAAATATTGCATATGGTGTTGTGCGCATGATTGGATATGCAATGTTGTGTACAAATGATGCTTTGTACATGTTGGATATGCAGTTCTATGTACATGTGGTGTTGCATTCATGTTGTACATATGGTGCTATGCACATATGGTGTTGTGAGCGTGATTGTACAAGTGGTGTTGTCTGCATGTAGTGTTGTGTACATTTTTTACAAGTGGCGTTGTGTGTAGGTGGTGTTGTGTACATGTCTTGCATGTATCATTATGTACATGTGGTGTCGCATACATGTCGTGCGTGTGGTACTATGTATATGTGGTATTCTGTACATGTTGTACAATGGTGCAATGTACATATGGCGTTATGTACACATTGTGCAGGTGGTGTCGTGTACATGTGATGTTGTGCACATGTTGTGCCAGTGGTGCTTTGTACATATGGTGGTGGTGTATGTGTGGTATTGTGTGCATGTCATAGATGTTGTGTTGAAGGCACACAGTACTAGGTGCATGTATTGCATGGTGTTGTATGTCGTGTGTGGTTGTATGTGTGTGATGCAAACTATGTGTATGTGCACATGATTGAGGAGAAGGCATTGGGTGTTTGTTGGGTGTGGCAACCAATCCGGAGTGCGTACGAAATAAAGACAAACGTAGAAGCTAAGGATTGATGAAAGAATAAGTATTAGCATTTCATTTTAGTGTATTATGCATGTGCTTTATGATTCTGGTCTATGATGATTACATGTGATCTATGATTCTGGTTTATGATGGTTACATGTGATTTATGATGTTATCTATAAAGGTTGTGTTTTGACCTAATCTGATTTAATATGTTTATACATGATGATTTGGTCAAAGATGCTAGTTTGACTTGTTGTGACAGGAAGTGAACAGGATTGCAAGCATACCTTATTGATGAGCTACCAATGAGGTATGATTTGAGTCTATTTCAATTTATTTGAATCTAATGGAAATTATGTGCTTGGAACATGAATGCATTAACATGCCCAGTTGGGTGGTTGAAATCAACTGCAAGAATTGGCAGTAGTAGAAAAAGAAATTGGAACATGCAACAGTATGCTGGTAGAGTACTTCAGGAGCAAGGCCATTGTGGGACACTAGCAACCAATAATGTCCGTTGATTTCCATGAGCATGTTATGACCGTTATGATGGTTGAGGTAAGTATATGCCTTGGTTTTTTGATCTTTCGATGTGAGGATGTTAGGCCCCTATAGTATTAGTATAACCCCTTATTTTTATTAGTAGAACCCACTTATTATATTGATGTATCCATGTAGTGCCCATATTGTTACTATTGTGCCCCATAGAAGCCCACTATTATTATATTTGTGCCCTTACATTGTTATTGTTATGTCGGCTCTGATTATGTGATGACCCCTTAGACTCCTATATATAGAAAGGAGGTCTTTTCATTTGTATCATCCAAGAATTGTTCATTTATGTAATGTAAAGGAGGTTGCCCCCTCGAAGAGGCTAAATTCTAAGGCGTTGATCTATCTTTTCTATCTTTTCTTGAGCTGGTTTCATAACATTTGGTATCAGAGCTTTGGATTCTAGGGTTTCGCTGCTCCAAACAGGTCATCGTGGCATTTTCGCTATGACTTTTTTTCTGTGATGTTTCAGAAGTCGCAAAAAAAACCCATTTGAGAAGAAATCGTGCTGAACCTCGGGTCCGAATTTTAGAGCTTTTTGCACGATATTCGCGGAGATATGATCGGAGGAAGTTGGTCTTTTTGCATACTCCTAAATTACATTCAAAACAGGTGACCTCGGGAAAATCGTCATAACTTTCTCTCTGGGGATCGGATTGAAATTTCGTAAGAAGGTATAGAAAGAGGACAGATTGTAGTTTCTTCTATATCTTTTTCAGCACCAAAGATCGAAAATTTGACACGTGGCACTTCATACAAGTTCGCTCTTCTGGAAAGGTCTATAATCAGGTCATCTTGGGAGATTGTGCATAACTCTTTCTTGGAGAATCCAATTTGGATCAGACTAGTGGCATTGGAAAGAGGACACAGAGGGCTACTACAGGTAGCAATTTTAGAACTTAAATATCCAAAATTACAGAGTTACAGTCGTTTCAAGATTGAGGTCCTAAAATCAAGAAAAAGCAAGATGAGGAAGTTTGATGGCAAGGATCCGGCAAATTGGATACTTCAGATGGAGCAATATTTTGATCTACATGGTGTACAACTATTAAAAAAGGTATGTATTGCATCTTCATATTTAGAACCAGATCAATTTTTATGGTATAAAGGGCTTTGTTCTCGTAAAAAACTTGTTACGTGGTCAATTCTCACGGAGGAAATGATAGCACATTATGAGGATACAAAGAGCAACACCTTCTTTAGACCAACACCACAACAATTGGAAAGAGTAAAAGGGCTTTGTGACATATTGGAAAGTAAAATTATGGCAACAAAGAAGTCTACCCCTCACAACTATAAATATGGAAGTGTTGTTTCTCCTAGCCTTCCACAACCTACAAGGGTTACGCCACAACAATTGGAAGAAAAAAGAGAAAAAGGGCTTTGTTACAATTGTGATAGCAAATGCACTAAAGGTCATAAGTGTGCTGAGAAGAAATTATTTTACATAGAATATGAAGAGAAGGAAGAAAAGGATCAAGAAACATCAAAAGAAGAAGATATACACCAGGACCCCACCACAGAGAAAGAAGCAAAGGATGAATGGAAGAAGGACGAAGAAGTATGGCCACTTATTCAAAAGTTGCAAAAGTTCCTAATTCAAACAATATTGCCAAAAATTGAAGAGGAAGGAAAAATCATGTTGGAACCTGGAGCAGTCACAAAAATAAGAACCCGATAGCTACGAAATCGATCAATTTCAGAGTATCTCATCAAGTGGAAGAACTTACCTGCTGAAGATTCCACATGGGAGGACAAGAATTTTATACAAAAGCTTCAAGAACTACTCAAGCGTTGAGGACAACGCTTTCTGAAGGAGAGGGGCATGTTAGGCCCCTATAGTATTAGTATAACCCCTTATTTTTATTAGTAGAACCCACTTATTATATTGATGTATCCATGTAGTGCCCATATTGTTACTATTGTGCCCCATAGAAGCCCACTATTATTATATTTGTGCCCTTACATTGTTATTGTTATGTCGGCTCTGATTATGTGATGACCCCTTAGACTCCTATATATAGAAAGGAGGTCTTTTCATTTGTATCATCCAAGAATTGTTCATTTATGTAATGTAAAGGAGGTTGCCCCCTCGAAGAGGCTAAATTCTAAGGCGTTGATCTATCTTTTCTATCTTTTCTTGAGCTGGTTTCATAACAGAGGACACCTAGCCAAGGGATGGATCGGCCGAGATGAGGGTGCCATTGGAACTTTGAAGGTGAGTGACTTTATGAAACGGGTGGTCAGTTTCCTGACAGACTGTATAGAAGAGAAGGGAAGGTCATGGATATATTTGTTTTGGTCATTAGCATTGCCATATGGAATCAAATGCACATTGGGAGTGCACCCCGGAACAATGAGTCAGTAATTGTTCACTGAGAGGACAAGTGGTGTAGGATTATAGTGTTTGACATTGGATGCAGATTTGACTTTACAGTGGATTTTAGACTAACTGGGAAGGAGGTAAATCCTGATATTACTTTGAGGGTGGAGGTGTGAGCCTCTGGATTCCCTTGTTGCAGATGCAGACATCATATCCTTTTATTTGTTGGTTAAGAAAATGTGCATATGTGTATATGTGGTTATTGTAAATATCATAATGAGCTGTGTTATAAAGCTCTAGTAAATAGTATGTTTGTCATGTTTTAGCATATGGTCATTGTAAATACTGAAATGAGTTGTGTTATAAAGCTCCATGGGTAGTATGTTTTGTTTTCATAAATCTTGTTGGTTATAGGTGTTATTGAACACCAAGGACATTGTTCCCCAAGGGAGAGGGTTCTGTAATAGCCCTGGTGAAAATTCTATGTAAAAACGTAAAATACCATGGATGATGGGACACATATTCCAAGTTGAACGTTGGTCAAGACATCCTAGGAGGTGTTCATTTGGTTGTTTATGGAAAAGGCAATGGCTAAGGCTTTGGAAAGGAAAAATAGTATTTTTGGCACATTTATTTATGAAAATAATGGAAATTAGGAGAAAAGGAAGGTGAAAGGTCACAGGTTGCATGTGAGGAGGAAACTAAAGGAAAATAATGGAAAATGAAGAAAATATAGGCCTCATTGATAAAAAGGCTTCTGAGGATCAGTTGGCAAGCTTGATTAGTTCAGTTTTGGATCTCTCTCATTATTCTCTCTCTCACACTCACTCTTGGACACCTAGAGTTTCATGGAGCACTTTAGCATCGGAGAAAGAAAGGCAAAGAAGGCAAGAGAAAGCAAAGATCAAGCAAGGAAAGGCAAGATCAAGCAACTACAGCAAGATTCATTATAGGTATCGATTTGCATGTGTATTTCCCTTTGATAGATTTGGCATGAATGGTATTGCATGTGGTTATTTTCTATCATGGCATGGGTTTTTCTAGGTGTAACAGTGTTTTTAGCCTAGCCTTGCCATTTTCGGATAGCCATGGTGTGATTGGGTTCTCATGTTTTGGTTGAGCTAGATTGCTAGAAGGATTCGAAGCTGAGTGGGGTGGATCTCTGAATGATAGGGCACATGGCCTAGTTGTCCTTGAACTAGATTGTGGATCACGGTAAATCCACTAGCCTAGTGACCCCTGAGCCAGACTATGGATTGCAGTAAAGACAGGATTGTGTCGCCTCAATGGGCCTAGGAATTCTTGTCAGTGAATAGTAGGATATACGGTAAAGCCAAGAGGTGGTTTGCTCTTTGTCGGGCCTAGTAATGATGGGTTTGGGATATGCAGTAAAGCCTAGATAGTGGGTCTTGGTTTAGGGCCTAAGGATCTGGGTTTTGATTGCGGTAAAGCTTGAGAGACTAGGAGACAGGAAAATTCCTCATGGTGTAGGTGGAGAACGTCGGTGGCATCCATGCTTGTTTGGCCTAATTAGTGGGTGGAGATAATGGTAAATCCTATTAATACGTGTTCATTGTCTTGGTCTAGTGATCCGAGATGGATTACGGTAAAGCCTGGTTTCTATTGATGAGGGTGAGGTGGTTTAGCCTCGGTATGCCCTGGTTGGCTCTTTTGATTTCAGTCCCACATTCATGCTTGGAATATGGCATGGGGGGCGATGGTTGAAGAGAGATTTGGCTTAGCCATTTTATGGTCAGGTGGAACGTGGAAGTCCCATTCTGGGTTCAGTTTTGTTCATCATTAATGAAAGGTTATTTCTCCTTATATTTCTATGAGCATTTTGATGGATTATATGTGGTCTATATGGTTGTACTTTCATGAGTATTTATGTTGTGATTATGTTGGTTATATGTGTGTTTTATGATAGCATCTATGTATGGCTCTCAGCATGTTTTTACTTGTAAATGAATGGATAATGTATCTATGGTTTATAATATGGTAATGCAGAAATTGAGATGATGGAACAATGGTTCTTAGCATTTCTCATATAAGTACAAGATCCCTATGTTTAATTTTGTTGGTTACACCTGTAGATTATGTGCTTGCGACATGTTTGACGAAATGCCTATCATGGCTAGTAGGGGACTAATGAAGGTCTTGTTTAACTTATTGCTTTTGCATAATTTTTTTCCCTATTCATTTACTTCTCCTAAGTTATCATTCCATTTTGGGTAGTGACTTGGGCTTTGGGCCTAAAAAAGTGGCTCAAATCCCAAGGATGCTGGCACAAAACTGGAAAAATGAGACTCTGGATGTTGGTAGGAAATCTTGTGAGAGCGACTTTGGGTTTGTTGGGTCCCTATAATACTAGTGATTACCCCATTACTATTGTAGTTATACCCCTTATTAATATTGTTGTGCCCCTATTGCCCCCATATTGTTATTACTGTGCCCCATAGAATCCCTCTATTGTTATTTTTGTAGCTTTATATTATTATTGTTAGGTCGGCTGGATTATATTGTGACTCCTTAGACTCCTATATATAGAAGGAGGTTTTGTCATTTGAATCATCCAAGAATTGTTCATTTATGTAATGTAAAGGAGGTTTCCCCCTCGAAGAGGCTGAATTCTAAGGCGTTGATCTATCTTTTCTATCTTTACTTGAGCTGGTTTCATAACATTTGTTATCAGAGCTTTGGATTCTAGGGTTTTGCTGCTCCAAACAGGTCATCGTGGAATTTTCGCTATAACGTTTTTTCTGTGATGTTTCAGAAGTTGCAAAAAAAACCCATTTGAGAAGAAATTGTGTTGAACCTCGGGTTTAAATTTCAGAGTTTTTCGCACTGTACTTGCGGAGATATGATTTGAGGAATTTGGTCTTTTTGCAGACTCCTGAATTACATTCCAAACAGGTGACCTGGGGAAAATCGTCATAACTTTCTCTCTGGGGATCGGATTGAAATTTCGTAAGAAGGCATAGAAAGAGGATGGACTGTAGTGTCTTGTATGCATTTTTCCAATCCAAAGGTTGAATAAGTGACTCGTGGCATGTCATACAAGTTCACTCTACGGAACTAGTCTATAATCAAGTCACTGTGGGAGATTTCGCATAACTCTTCCTTGGAGAATCCAATTTGGGTCAGACTTGTGGCATTGGAAAGAGGAAACAGAAGGCTACTACAAATCGCAATTTCAGAACTAGATGATTTTAAATTACAGAGATACATCAGATTCAATATCAGGCTTCTACAAAGTGAAAAAAGGTGTGTAGTTTTTTTTAAAATTTTTGCGTAAGCTTGTTTTGAAGGAATTCAAAGGGCATAGTAAAGCATTATTATCAGTAACTGATGCCCCAAGGAAAGAAAATGCAAACACCTAGTAAGGAACCTGAAAGCTCTAGCATGACTCATGAAGAAGAGGAAGAAATGCTACATGATATATCAAAATTACAAGAACAAGTGCAACAAATGTCACACTCACAAAAGCTAACAGAAGCTAAGATAGATGGCGTGGAATCTAAGATAAATGGCGTGGAATCTAAGATAAAGGGCATGGAAGCTAAGATGGATGATTTGAAGACAGATTTGAAGAGAGACATGGCAGATTTGAAGACAGATTTGAAGAGAGACATGGCAGATTTGAAGACAGATTTGACAAATTTTCTACAAGAAATAGTTACTAATGGTGAAAAGGTTGTAAAGGAAACTCATGATGTGAACAAAAGAAATGTTAATCATGATTCCATAGACTCTAATGTTGGATCAAAGACCCACCATATTCCAAAAATCGATATGAGGAAGTTTGATGGCAAGGATCCCGCCACATGGATATTACAGATGGAGCAATTCTTCGATCTCAATAATGTGCAAAACACACAAAAGGTACGTATGGCAACTTTATATTTGGAACCAAATCAGTTTGTATGGTATCAATGGCTTTGCTCTCGTAAACAATTTATCACTTGGGCAATTTTTATGGAAGAATTGATAGCACATTATGAGGATACAAAAAGCAACACTTTTTTTAGCCAATTGATAAGTCTCAAACAAAAGGGTTCAATAATGGAGCACATTGAGGAGTTCCAAAAATTGAACATAAGGGTAATTCCAGAGGAGCATAGGATTGATGTGTTCATAGGGTCTTTAAATGATAATGATGTTTGCCTTTGGGAACCTGATTCATTAGAGAAGGCATTCAGGTTAGCAAGAAAAATGGAAAGCAAAATTATGGCAACCAGGAAGCATACCACTCACAACTATAAAGACGGAAGTGTTGTTGCCCCTAGTCTTCCACAACCTATAAGGTTGACACCACAACAATTGGAAGAAAAAAGAGCAAAAGGGCTTTGTTACAGTTGTGATAGCAAATACACTAAAGGTCATAAGTGTGCTGAGAAGAAATTATTCTACATAGATTGTGAAGAGGAAGAAGAAAAGGAGCAAGAAAGGTCAAAAGAAGAGGATATACTCCAGGAACAAAGCCTAGATGAAGAACAAATAAATCCGACCATATCTTGTAATGCATTGGCGGGAATTACCACTCCTCAAACCATCAAGATAGAAGGACAAATCAAGAAGAAAAAGGTAATAGTGTTGATTGATTCAGGAAGCACCCACAATTTTATTCATTGTAAGGTAGCAAAAGAATTGAATTGCTTCCTATATCCAGCACCAGAGTGTCAAGTGATGATTGCAAATGGAGGAACAATAAATTGCTCTGGAAAGTGCCATAATATCAAGCTATCCATGGGAGAATATGTATTGACTAGCCCAATGCTTTCCATTCCAATGGGAGGTGTTGATGTTGTACTAGGAGTCCAATGGCTACAATCCTTGGGTACAATAGCTTTTAATTTTCAAGAACTTTTCATCAAATTTTCTATGGAAGGAAAGGAAGTTGAATTAAGGGGTATTGCAGGGAAACCAGGAAAGATAATCAGCTCTAATGGTATGACAAAGCTTCTAAAAAAGGAGCAAAGAGGTGTAATTGCACAATTATGTTCGCTAGATGTTTCCACATCAGAATCATCTATTTCTCCAGATCTCCAAAAAGTCCTGGACAATCATTCCAAGGTATTTGAGACTCCCAAAGGTCTCCCACCTATGCGTGATCATGATCATGCTATTCATCTGATTCCAGGAAGTGTTCCTCCAAACATCAGGCCGTACAGATATCCCTATGTCCAAAAGAGTGAAATTGAACGTATGGTTGCAGAAATGCTAGAGGCTGGTATAATTCAACCGAGTCAAAGTTCTTTCTCTGCTCCAGTAGTATTGGTGCACAAGAAGGATGGATCATGGCGCATGTGTCCAGATTATAGGGAGCTCAACAAGCTCACTATTAAAGATAAGTTCCCCATTCCTGTCATTGATGAATTACTGGATGAATTGCATGGATCAATTTACTTCACCAAGTTGGATCTTCGTTCAGGATATCATCAAATCAGAATGAAGATTGAAGACATTCTGAAAACAACATTTAGAACTCATGAGGGTCATTATGAATTTTTGGTCATGCCTTTTGGCCTTACCAATGCACCTTCAACATTTCAAGGTTTGATGAATTCAATTTTCAAACCATTCCTTAGAAAATTTGTGTTAGTATTTTTTGATGATATACTAATCTACAACAAGTCTTGGAAGGATCATGTTGAACATGTTGACAGGGTGCTACAACTATTGGAGGAGAAACAATTATATGCAAAAAGATCCAAATGTTTCTTTGGAGTCCAGGAGGTGGAATATTTGGGTCATATTGTATCTCATGAAGGAGTTAAGGTAGACCCTAGCAAAATTAAAGCCATTAAGGAATGGAAAATCCCCACATCCATAAAGCATCTGCGAGGATTTCTCAGGTTGACAGGGTATTATCGCAAGTTTGTTAAGAATTATGGGAGAATAGCAGCACCTCTAACAACATTATTGAAGAAAGATGCATTTTCATGGACTCTGGAAGCAACAAAGGCCTTTGAACATCTTAAAGAGGCAATGTGCCAAGCACCGGTCTTAGCTACACCGGACTTCACAAAAACCTTTATTGTGGAATGTGATGCTTCAGGAAATGGAATTGGTGCTGTTCTAATGCAAGATGAAAGACCCATTGCTTTTGAAAGTCGTCCAATCAAGGGAAAGTTTTTAAGCAAAGCTATTTATGAGAAGGAAATGTTGGCAATACTCCATGCACTTAAGAAATGGCGACCCTACCTAATGGGAAGACACTTCAAGGTAAAAACGGATCATGATAGCCTTAAATACTTTTTAGAACAAAGATTATCCTCTGAAGAGCAACAAAAGTGGGTCACAAAGATGTTGGGTTATGACTTTGAAATCATCTACAAAAAAGGGAAGCAAAATGTGGTGGCAGATGCACTCTCAAGAAAGGATGAGGATGTGGAAGCATTGTTGTGCGCCATTTCTATTATCCAACCAGATTGGATAAACGAAGCAAGGGAGGAATGGAAGAATGACGAAGAAGTGTGGGCACTTATTCGAAAGTTACAACAAGATTCCAGTATGTCTGATACATTTAGCTGGCAAAATGATTCGTTATGGTACAAAGATCGCTTATACCTCTGTAAGAATTCCCAGCTAAAACAAAAGATTCTTATGGAATTGCACACTTCTCCCTTAGGAGGGCACTCAGGATTTTTAAAAACTTACCACAGGGTTAAGAAGGAATTTTTTTGGGATGGCCTTAAATCAGATATTCAAAAGTTTGTGGTGGAATGTTTGGTTTGCCAACAAAATAAAGTTGAAACAATTAAGACACTGGGTCTATTACAACCTTTATCCATTCCAAGCCAACGTTGGGAGGAGGTTTCAATGGATTTTATCACAGGTTTACCCAAGTCTGAGGGAAAGAGTGTCATCATGGTGGTAGTTGACAGACTTACCAAGTATGCACACTTTTGTGCATTATCACATCCATTTAAAGCCAGTACAGTTTCTACTGCATTTATGGAAACAATTCAAAAGCTACATGGAAACCCAAAGATTATTGTAAGTGACAGAGATCCCATTTTCACTGGAAATTTTGGACAGAATTATTTTCTTGTCTTGGTACTCAGTTAGCTCATAGCTCATCTTATCATCCTCAATCTGATGGGCAAACTGAGATAGTAAACAAATGTTTGGAAGGATATCTTCGTTGCTTTGTATCTGATAAACAGACACAATGGGTCAAATGGTTGCCTCTGGCTGAATGGTGGTATAACACTTCCTTCCATACAGCAACAAAATGACCCCATTTATGGCACTTTATGGGTATCAACCACCATCCATCACATCATATTTAAGAGAAAATTCTAAGGTTCAGGCAGTGGAACATCACATCGAACATCAACAACAAGTCCTCCAACTCTTAAAGGATAACCTCGTGTTGGCACAGAATAGAATGAAACAACAGGCAGATCAACATCGCAGTGAAAGAAGTTTTGATGTAGGTGATTGGGTATTCCTACGGCTACAACCATATAAGCAAATGTCCCTCAAGCAAGCTAAGAAGGATAATAAATTATCACCAAAGTATTATGGTCCGTACAAGGTGTTGCAAAAGATTGGTACTATGGCATACAAATTGGAGCTTCCTGCAGCTTCTCGATTGCACCCAGTTTTCCATGTTTCATGTTTAAAGAAGGTTATAGGTGACAAGCTCCCAGTTCAAACAATATTGCCAGAACTTGACGAGGAAGGAAAAATTATATTGGAACCGGAAGCAATCACAGAAACAAGAACTCGACAGCTACAAAATCGATCAATTTCAAAGTATCTTATCAAGTGGAAGAACTTATCCGCTGAAGATTCCACATGGGAGGATGAGAATTTTATGCAGAAGTATCCAGAACTACTCAAGCGTTGAGGACAACACTTTTTTGAAGGAGAGGGGCATGTTGGGTCCCTATAATACTAGTGATTACCCCATTACTATTGTAGTTATACCCCTTATTAATATTGTTGTGCCCCTATTACCCCCATATTGTTATTACTGTGCCCCATAGAATCCCTCTATTGTTATTTTTGTGGCTTTATATTATTATTGTTAGGTCGTCTGGATTATATTGTGACTCCTTAGACTCCTATATATAGAAAGGAGGTTTTGTCATTTGAATCATCCAAGAATTGTTCATTTATGTAATGTAAAGGAGGTTTCCCTCTCGAAGAGGTTGAATTCTAAGGCGTTGATCTATCTTTTCTATCTTTTCTTGAGTTGGTTTCATAACAGGGTTTCTGGATGCTGTCATGAATATAGCATGAGAGCGACTGAGTCTTAAGTTGGTCAAACTTCAGTAGGACCAAAGGGCAAGTTGTCTAAATTGTTGGTTTGGTTCATGAGGGTATTGATGCTAATGTTAACTGTTTATGTGTTATGTTTCCATCGATTCCAATTCCTTAAGGTCACATAAGAGGTCTAATCCAATCATAGTAGCCTCTACTTGCATGTTTACCCCAGTTGGCATGGTTACTTGGGTAGATGTGGGAGGAGGTTACACAAAGACCTTCAACACTCTCATAGTCCCTTGATCCTTATCTTTTATCGGTTATTTATGTGTTAATTTTGGACAATTTATCTAGACAATCTTCTTTTCCCTAGCTCAACCTGAATAATTATGCCTTAACCTCCTTAACATGTTCAATTGAAAATATAATTCCCACACAAGTTGTTGTGACTTAGAGGTTTCTCTCTCTCATGTTCATTCTCTTTCACTCCCATGGTTTTTTAGTTCACTCACACACACACACACACACACGAGCCTTATCCTTCTCTTACTAACTCTTATTACTCTCCCCTACTTTATTTTCTTTACAGTTTCCCCCCTTTCAACTTGTGCACCACCCCAACATGATAATTTAAGTTCCCCCTTGGGCTATATGGGCAACCAATAGTCTCCAAGATTGGTACATGGCCCATACTCCTTGAGAAGTTAGGTAACACTCCCCCATTCTTATCATATTGTTGGAAATTGGGTTTTAAATCTACCAACTCAAGGATATAGACAATTAATTCAGTTAGATAGGAAATCTTCTCAATCCCCCTTATAGATTTTACCATCTCAAACATTGAGATATGTGTTGGATACCCCGTTCTTTAGATTTAGTAGTATACATAGTAAATTAAAATGAATATTTACATAAACAAGTATTGTCAAAGTATCCATGCAAATCATCAAGAATTATCATGAGTTTTAGTTGCATATTAAAAAAATTTGGGGATTAAAAATGGGTGTTACACACATCTACATGTTTATGTAAGACTAGTTTCAACTGTACCTAGAGGGCTTCTAATATACCCTATGGTACATGGAATGAAATTTCGTATATAGTGTTGTCTGATTTGGTACTACTCAAAGGAGTACCAACAAAGGTTACAAAGGTGTCCAAACAAGTGATACACCTTATTATTTATGCATACATTCTTTCTTGACTATAAATTTACTTGTCGAACGACATATCTCTGTGTTATCCAAATATGTCAGAAGACATCTCTAGCTTATGCTATTTTGGCTAAAGGTTGGATGTCTTCTAGATTAGGAAAGAGATTTGATACCACTTGTAATGTTCCTTAAACCTTAGACTAGAAACACATTCTAATTCTAAATAGATTATCATTATTTTAGAAAGCTAGAGAAAAGAGACAAATAAGATGAAATATGTGCAAGATAGCCTTGTATTATAGGTTATCAAATGAAAGAAAGAAATGTTCACTTTCCCCCGATATTGGGGAAATATTCCATTTGAAAAATCCCCAAAGATGACAATGTTGGACAAAAAGATGTCATAGCATCCTATCTCTTTAAACAGATTCTCAATAGTAAAACCCTAACTGCTTCTGGTCCCATCATGAATTAGTACTAACTGTCTAATGGGATTTATTGGATAAATATGACCGTTTTACATTAAAAAATATTAATTAATTATCTAGTTGACCTTATTCAAGGAAGATGAACACATGTTATAATTGACTAACTCCTAAATACCTTAAAGTAGGGAGGTTAGAGTAAGACCCTAACAATCACTCTACTTGCTTTCAATTTCTAAATTATAATGGTTGGTTGACCTTGAAAGGTTATATTCCCCTTTTTGTCAACATCATTCTCTATGTTCTTCTCAAAATAAGAAATGATTATTATCATAATTTCATCAACTATCAATCGATTAATTCAATCTGATATGTTAAATTCTCTTATTCTCTCCTTTTATTGATATCCTTGATTTTTTGAAGGAGTTCTTGTTGTTCAACGTTTAAGATAATTTTATGTTTAATAGAAAGGTTCTATGGTTTATGCAAATGTGTCACTCCACAACCTTTTACTTCAATATTCCTTTGTTTGTCTCAATTTTCGAGTAATCCACCCCTTGGAAAACATCTCAAAGCTTTGGATAGGTTTATCATCTATTTTGTTATGATACATGAGTATGTGTTGATGAATTTCTTCATGATGTCCTTATTTTTAAGCACCCAACAATGGTTCATTTATGTGTTACATTCAAGTTCTAGTACATATTTGTTAGAGTTGCAAGAAAATTGCATATGCAAGTTTAGGGGCCTAATGATGATAATGATGTTTCTTAGGATGTTCTCGGTTGTTTTAAGTATTCATCATGGGATGATTATTTGGCCATTGATCTTGGTTCTAGTACCCATTGTATTCCCTTACTGAAAGAATATTGGTTTAAGTTAATAAGGATGAAATCAATAATGAGATTCCTACTCTGAATAAAGATGTGTCTCCTTCCTTTAATGATGAGAAAATTCCAAACCTTGAAGCACTAAAGCACTAATATATTCATTAGTAACTATTGCTAAGTTGAAGCCAAGATACCTTTATAGTATGAGATAGAGCTTCTAGTTAACATTGAGGATAATTTTCTAATACTAAGGAGATGGTAAAATCTTATCTTATTTTATGGTAGCTAGAACTTGTTGATTTGGTAATGGTTTTCTCAATTTGATTTTATTCAACATTTACGTTTTAACCTGATTATTGTTAAGATTTATGAAGTTATGTTGACTTAAGTGAGTTGTACATGGAGGATTTATTTTAGAAGTCAACATAGAAGAGCCTTAGACTTTCTTTGTCCTAAGTTATAGATATTAACATGTTTATGTATTATGACTTTTAGGCACACAAAGATAATTCATACAATGGATCAATTACATGAAATTTTTTATTGGAGCTATAATTTTGTAGATTGGTCTCATAAGATTAATTAATTACAAGATTGGTTCTATTGGCGATTTCAATTTATTAATATATTGCATTCTTAGTTTGGTTAAAGTAGGATTATTTTATTAAGTAAAATGTGTTGGTTCGACTCACTCTCTCTCTCTCTCTCTCTCTCACTCTCTCGATATATATATATATATATATATATATATATATATATATATATATATATATATATATATATCTATAGATACAGTGAAAAAAGGTTTTCTAGGTTTAGGTCAGTTCTCAATTGTAGTTTTCAGTTGAAGTTTGAGTTGGTTTCAAAATAAGTATGTTTGAATGTGCAACAAGTCATAACGATAGGTTTTTCATAAGAACCTTTTTCAATGTCTAAAATCTGTTAGGAGAAAAATGTATTTTTGTGAAGTACATGGTCAAAATTTACTTGAGATAACATTCTTTCTATGTAATATGTTCTAATCCTCAAATTTCGAATTTATATAATGACTAAGACAAGTCATTTAAATTGGGTTAGGTTCCTTGGGGTCATCATATTTGAAAGAAGTGATTTGAGTAACTGACGTGGTCCCAAGAGTATGTCACAAATGGTCACACTTGTTTCTCTTATTACATATCTTATCAACATAATTTGTATTCCAAGCTTATTGGATAGATTTACTCATTATCATTTTTTCAACAAACCTTTCCCTATTAAACATGCCACATTTTATTTTGGAATGTATTTAGTGGTAAAGTATCTTAGTGTTTGTCTTTTTAATTCATGATTTACCCTCAAAATAACCTTTCATCATTAGTTTCACACTAAATTATGCATAACAATGTTCTCGCTAAATGATTCATTTATCCACATTATTAGGGTTGTACTCATACCTTTGTGATCATCATGAAATTGGTGGGGTACCTTGTATATAGTAAAAAATTTCATTAACATTAATGACTAAATGGTTTCTCAGTATGAAAAAAGTTATATTTGTATTAATCAGATGGATCATGTACATCATAGCAACATTCCTTTGCTTGGATCATCATAAAACCTAGAAAATCCAGGTTGCTTGTTCAACCAACCCCTATAAAGTGACCCTATACAATCATGTACATACAGTGAGAGAAACGAGATAAGAGTTGCATATGGAATATAGCAGATATATAAGAGAATAATTAAAATAGTTAATTCCATCAAAATAGTTTTGTGATGAAACCTTATCAACCCATATTCATAGTGAATCTTATAAAGAAACAATATCGCCCTCTGATTCCATTTTTTACCTGTTACATACAAAAAAGGAAAAACGATTATACAAAAAAAAGGGTTATAGACTATTTGCAAAGACTATCCTGGAAACGTGAACTCCACGGCACCTATACTATTATCTTCCATAACTATATCCATCTGCACTTCTCCAACATTTCCTTGTAGTCCTTTCTTTGAGAGCTCATCCACAAGCTGGTTATGTTCTCTACTAGTGTGGTTGATTGGAGGCCTCCCTAGCTGTGACCAAAGACTTTCAATTCTCCTTAACCAGCCAAGAAGAGTTGATTGTTTGATCTGTGCCTTACCATTTACATGATCCAAGATAATATTTGAATCCCCATATATATGGATCTCGGGGATATTGAGAAATTTTATGAGCCATAAGATGCCCCATAGAGCCATTGCCTCAGCCTTGTTATTAGATCCCATACCAGCATTCCAGTGGGCTCTGTATTGTAAATCATTTGACATTGCTATCCAAAATCCATAGCCGCAGACATTATTTTGTGCCGCACCATCGAAAAAAGCAATCGGGTACACCTTGAGAGGGTAGTTGCTCCTTTTTTGTTTTTCTTTTGGAACATTTTCTTGTACAGGAAACAATGTATATAATGATATAATCTTTTCATATACCAGTCCGAAATCCTCAGCCATGTTCTCAAATATGAATTTATTTCTCCATTTCCATATAGTCCAGAAGAAAAGGAGCAAAATTATCCTCCAGGCAGGCTTCTGTTTACTCCACCACCCCATACAATCTGCAATGTCAAGAAAATGATTATAAGGAAAACCGTAATGCATTGCTAATTTTTCCATACCTGGATCACATGATGACACTTGAGGAACAGATGATCGTTGTTTTCCCCCTCCTGTTTGCAAATCACACATATGCTTGGCCCATGCCATTGTCACTTTTGCAAGTTCTCCCATGTGAGGTTCTTGTTGTGGTATACTAACCATGAGAACAAGATGATTTTGATAGGGATATGATTTTTCCAGAGGGCATACAAAATCAGATTCTCCATACACCTGCCACCTCTACCACATAGAGTAATATATACATCAGCCACCATAATATTTCCGGACTTCATTCTTCCTGACCACATCAGTTTATCACATTGTTCCTCCTGGCATATACCTAGTGCTTTAAAGCCAGCACTAATTTGCTTCCATTCCATAGCCAGATTACCGACCATCCCCAGTTCTTGTGGTGTTTTCCATATGGGGGATCTTTCCTGCCATGAATTAATTAGTTGATTCCAGAAATATATGCCTTTTCCATATAAAAAAGCAAGTAAGGAATCAGATACACAGCAATCCCCACCGGCTCCTAGAATCTGATCCACCCCAATGATGATAGAGTGACCAAAACCCATATTCCACACCAAATGTTGAATAAAAAATTTTGCAACCTTTTGCAAACTGCGCCATATGGCTGATCCACATGAAATACCAATACTGTGCTTGCAGAACCAATATAGAAAATCCTGGTTTTTCATATATTTTTGTCTGATCACCTTGCTCCATATACTAGACCCAAAGATAGCTCGCCATAAGGATTTCACCAACAGTGAAGCCCCAAATGTTTTAAGATTCATAATACCCCAGCCCCCCATTCTTTTTGGGCAAGCAATATGAGACAATTTGGTCAAGTGGAATTTATTCTGTCCATTGCTACCAGCCCATATAAAATTGGCAATAATATGATTTATGCTATTTATGATGGCCATAGGGATGTGAAATAAGTGTGCCCAATATACCCCCAGTTGGGTAAGAACAGCCTATGTGAGAATCACGCGTCCACCCAGAGACAAGCAGCGGAATTCCCATCCAGAAACTCGTTTGAAAAATCGGTCAACCAGCCATTGCCAATCAATGTTTCTATAATAGTTTGGTTTAATGTGATAACCGAGATACTGCATACCATTCTGCATTGATTCTGCCTCAATACCGAAGAGATTTTTAATATAATCAATGACTTCCATATCACCCAAATCATGATATACTATAGATTTGTGCAAATTCATATTCAAGCCAGTAGCATTAGCAAATTTTTTAAATATATGAAAAAGATTCAGCCATGTGAGACGATTCAGCATACCCATGATGAGCACATCATCAACAAAAAAACCATGTGAAATTTTGATATTGTTCCCCATTACCAGTGCCAGAAATTGGTCATCATCCACCGCTTTTTTGATCCGCAAACTCAAGCCGTCCATAGCCAAGATGAACAAGAGAGGAGAGAGTGAGCAACCCTATCACAGTCCCCGTCCAGCCCTGAAAAAGCGAATAGGGTATCCATTGATAATGACTGCATAATTTATATTCAAAACACATGCCATGACCCAATTCACACATCTGGGTTGCAATCCAATTTTGTGCAGGACCAGTCGTAGATAGCCCCAATCTAAACAGTCATATGCCTTTTGAAGATCCACCTTCATAATGGCAACATTTATGTGCTTTGTATGTATCGAATGCATACATTCTTGAGCAATGGCAATGACATCATGAATTTGCCGATCCTGTAAAAACCCATATTTCTCAGGTGATATAAATTTAGACAATATGCTCCGCATCTGGACAGCTATGGTTTTGGAAATGATCTTATAAATAAGATTACATAGCGAAATGGGCCTGTAGTCATTGAAAGTCGAAGATGGGCAGCACTTTGGAATGAGAGCAATATATGTAGAATTTATGCGTGGATGGATTTTCCCCGTGATCCTTGACTCCTCCACCATATTCAGAAGATCACTTTTAAATATATCAAAAAAGTGTGTAAAAATTTCAGTCGACCACCCATCCGGGCCCAGGCTTTTATCCCTCTTGAAAGTTTTTAACACCTCCAGTAGCTCATCTTCAGTGACCGCCTTGAAAAGATTTTCATTATCACCAACGTCGAACATAGTAGGATACAGGTCAACAACCCATAACATATCTCCCGTGTCAACCTCCCCTTACATTCATATGCATTTTGGAAGTGTGCAACAACTGCTCCACTTATCTCCTCTTGTGACTGGAAGCACTTACCATCACATCATATATTTCCCAAATGGAATTGATATTGCGCCTATGATTTGCATAGCGATGATTTTGTTTTTGTCGCCTTCTTTTATCCATATTGCCCTGCTCTTCAAACGCCATGTGGCTTCTATAGCAGTTAAGATACCCTTTTTCTTGTGTTCTAATTCATGAATACGGGTCTTGATATCCTCTCGAAGAAAATGTGAAGTCATCCAGGGAAATAACGAGTCCAGTTCTTGTTGGATATCCCTTAGATCCTTCTGTTGTTCCTTAGCCTTCTTTTTTTTCCATGCTTTTACTTCCCTTCGAAGGATGCCCAACTTTTCTAGAATATGTTCCATAGGGGAAGTCCCCAATATATGAGCCCGAGTCCATATCATATGAACAAAAGCATTGAAATCCTGGTCTTCTAGCCATGTTCGATTAAATTTAAATGGCATCCCATACCTATAAACCTCCACCCGCCAATGCAGAGTTATGGGCCTATGATCAGAGAGGTAATTGTTGATAACTTCCGTATGTGCATTGCCCAGGCGCTCCATCAAGCTCTCGTGAAGGATGAACCAATCCAGCCTTTTCGCAATGTATGCCGCACCTTTTCTACCATTATCCCAGGTGGGAACTAACTTCGATGGACATAAATCAATAAAATTATGCTCAATAATAGCCTCACGGATCAAACCTGCCATTGGGTCAATTTTCCTAGACATCCCCCATACTTCGTCCAGACCAACAATGCAATTAAAATCCCCCGCGATAATAAGTGAAGCAAGATCCATAATACCAGATGCAAACAGTTCATCCCAGAATACCATCCTGTTCCTATATGGACCATATAAGTTCAATATGTGTATACGGTCCCTTTGCCCACGAAAATAACCTTCAATTAAGATTCTGGCCGAACATGAAAAGGCTTTATCCCGAACCCAATGAGGATCCCATAATACCACAAGACCTCTGTGAAGATTCTTTTTCAAAATTAATCGTTTTCAACTTTTAATGACTAAATAGTTTCTCACATGGTCGACTATGAATCATTATCCCATCATGATATAGGGTTTAGATATATTTCAAAAGAAATCATAACCTTTTTGTTTTTAGATTAAATGGAAAAAATGTTATAAAATAAAAATAAAATTAAATATTTATAAAATATTTTGACTATGAAATAAGTTATGGCTTTTGGGCTTGTGATATTGATAAGTCATAATACTGACCAATATTATTATAACAAAACTTATTTACAAATTAATAATATTCATGATGAAGTAGGAGTGAATATGTATGATTAAGAATCTGGTTATATTGTAAGTTTATTGTAAATCTTAAATTTTTATATATTTATTAATTAAATTTAAATATTATTATAAAATTATTACAAATTAATAATAAGATAAAAATAATTAAACTTGAATTAATCAGAAGGAGTTGCAGCTCACAGGTGAGTACACCACCTGGAGACTGCACTCAACAAACAAGGAGGAGACTCTCGCTCACATTCACCCTGCATTACATGAATGAATATTACATATTAAACACATCACTGAAAAATAGGTAGTTGTAAACAACCTCCTAAATTCTAGGAACAACTCCTAAACTAAGAAGATGCGTTACAACCACATAACCATTTCTCCATTATTTCTAACTCCTCCCCTTAATGGAGAAAGGGTTATTTTGCACACCTAACATCCCTCTAAATAACTCAAACTTTACTCGCCCTAGAGGCTCAGTAAAAATGTCAGCTAAATTATCACAAGTATTACAATAATCCACACAAATTTCCTTTGGCTGTATCTTTTCTCGGACAAAGTGAAACTGAGTATCAATGTGTTTAGTATTCTTATGGAAAACTGGATTGTATGCAAGCTTTATTGTGCTTTGATTGTCAGTTTTGATGTTGGTTGCTGCTTTTTGTCCTTCGCCTGCATCACTAAGCAATCTCCTCAACCAAATGGCTTCGCATGTAGCTGCACACAATGCCTGGTACTCTGCTTCACATGACGATAATGCTACAGTGCTTTGCTTTTTGCTACTCCATGAAATAACCCCGGATCCAATGCTAAATGCATAACCTGTGATAGATCTACGATCATCCAGGTTGCCTGCCCAATCAGAATCTGAATAACCTGCTAAAGTAACATCAGAAATGTCAGTGTATAAAATACCATAATTACAAGTACCACTAAGGTACCTCAACACACATTTTGCTGCATTCCAGTGACTGTCGAGTGGTCTGGACATAAACTGGCTCAGCACACTAACAGAGTATGCCAAATCAGGCCTAGTTGTCGTAAGATATATCAGACTTCCCACTAGCTGTCTATACAAAGTGGCATCCACCTGTTTCGTGCCATCGTCACTGCTTAACTTGAGATTCTGTTGCAATGGTGTTGCTGTTGTTTTACACTGTTCCATTCTGAATCGTTCCAACAGGTTTCTGGCATACTTTCCTTGAGTTAGAAAAGTTTGACCAGAATCTTTCCACACTTCTAGTCCTAGGCAATAATGAAGATCACCAAGGTCTTTCATTTCAAATTCCTGTGACATTTGCTGCTTGATTTCTTTGATTAAACTATTTGCATTCCCTGTTATTATCATGTCATCCACATACAAAGAAATCAAAATTATTTGCCTCTGTTTATTTATCTTGGTGTACAGATTTGGATCGTTGAGGCTCCTATGGAAACTATGCTGAACAAAAAATGAATCAATTTTGTCATACCATGACCTGGGTGCTTGTTTCAATCCATAGAGTGCCTTATGGAGTTTACACACTAAATGTTCCTTCCCCTTTTTCACAAAACCAGGAGGCTGTACTAAATATATTTCTTCTTTTAATTCTCCATTCAGAAATGCAGATTTAACATCTAACTGGTGTAGCTTCCATTTATGTTTTGTTGCTAAACAAATTAGCATTCTAATTGTATTAAGTTTAGCTACGGGGGCAAAGGTGTCATCAAAATCAATTCCTTCCTGTTGTGAATAACCCTTTGCTACCAGTCTTGCTTTGAATTTTTCTACAGTACCCTCTACATTTATCTTAGGTTTATACAGCCACTTACAACCTATATGGTTTCTTCCTTCTGGCAGCTCAACTAAGTCCCAAGTATGGTTTCTATATATGGATTCCATTTCTTCATGCATTGCAACCCTCCATTCATCTGATCTACTTGCTTCTTCATAATTTGAGGGTTCTACAATATTTAAAATTTTGGATATTAAAGCATAGTCTCTGAGTTTTGCAAGTAGTCTAGTTTTTCTACCTGATCTTCTTGGTAAAGGACTCACCTCAATACTTCCTGTTTCAACACTGTCTCGGCCTGCATCCTCACTTGTTGAGCTATCTGCTGCTACTTCTTCCTGTTTCTGCTCCTGCTCCTTTTCTTCTTCTTCTTCTTCACTGTTCAGTTCTATCAGAAATGGAATGTGGCTGTCGTTGTTAGAGTCTTCCTTTCCATCTCCTATCTGTTCATGAAAAATGACATCTCTGCTTGCAAACACTTTATGAGTCACAGGATTATATAATTTGTATGCTTTATATTCTGTGCCATATCCTACAAATATGCATTTCAAGGCTTTGGGATCTAGCTTTTTCCTATCTGCTTTTGGTACATGAGCAAAAGCTTTAGATCCAAATATTCTCAGATGACCAACTGCTGGTTTGAGTCCAAACAATGCTTCAAAGGGGGTTTTGAAGCCTAGACATTTGGTGGGACTCCTATTCTTTAAATAAACAGCAGTATTAATGGCTTCTGCCCAAAGACCATTAGAGATGCCCTTACCTTGAAGCATACTTCTCGCGCACTCCACAAGGGTCCTGTTCTTCCGTTCTGCTACTCCATTCTGTTGTGGAGTGTGTGGCACTGTGAACTGCTGTATAATCCCATGCTGCTTGCAGAAGTTCATGAACTCATTTAACCTGTATTCCCCCCCTTGATCCGAGCGGAGAATCTTTATCTTCTTTCCTATTTGGTTCTCTATCATAGATTTGAATTCTTTAAAATATTGGAAAACTTGACTCTTTTTGCTTAAAAAATACACCCACGAGAACCTAGTGCAATCATCTATAAATAGGAGAAAGTAGTATGCACCTCCTAAAGACCTAGTCTGCATAGGTCCACAAATATCTGTATGCACTAGTTCTAGGATGTCTCTTTGTTTTCTGTTGACATGCACAGGGAATTCATCTCTATGCATCTTCCCTAATGCACATCCATCACATTCCAGTTTGATATTATGTAAAGCAGGAAGTCCATCGACCATACCTTTATTTTTAAGCAAGATGAGATCTTGTAGATTGATATGTCCAAATCTCTGGTGCCAGAGATTCTCAGCTGTTGATGTTGCGGCAACCATCACTTGTTGTGGCATGCTCCTTGCATCCAGTTTATACAAGTTCCCCACGCGTACTCCTGTTGCAACTATCTCCAATTTGCTATCCTGAATGACACATCCATTCTTGAAGAATTGTACTTGCATGTCCTGGTCTGTTATCATAGAGACAGAGATCAAATTCTTTTTAATTCCTGGAACATATAGAACATTTTTGAGATGTTTGATGTCGCCACTAGGTAGCTTCACAGGAATATCCCCACAACCTTTGATCTCATACCCACTGTCATCACCTAAATAGATTTTGGATCCACATGCAGAATCTTCAAGAAACTCAAAATATTCTCTCTTACCAGTCATGTGTGAGGATGCGCCTGAATCGACATACCATGTATTGTCCTCATCTCCTCTTGATGCTGAAAGTGCACAGTCGACTGTAAATAGCCGAAGATCATAGCTGTGGTCTTCCTCTTCTTCAGCAAAACAACCCTGATGCTTCTTCTGTTTACCTCTCCTTTCATCTGTTTGCCTCTTATAACACTCTCTGATTTGGTGACCAGGCTTTCCACAGTAAAAACATCTCTTAGAATAGTTATCATTCATACCTCTAGATGGTCTCCTTTGAAAGGAGTTGGCCCCTTTCTGCTGCTGCTGCGGTTGCTGGTGCTGATGTTCGTGCTGGCGCTGCTTTCCTCTGTGCTATATTTTCTTTGCCATCAGAGCAAGGCCATTGCTCTGGGTCTTCAAATTTTGTCTTCGCTCTTCCTCCTGGAGCAGAATCGCTGTCAGCTCATCAAAAGAGGGGGCTTTCTCCCTCGCTGACAACCCTGAGATGAATGTCTGATATTCATCGGTCATCCTGTTTAGTGTGAGGGTAACCAGATCTGAGTCTGATACCTTTTCTCCAATGGATCCCAATTTGTCTTTCAGATCCTTGATTCTGGCTGTGAATCCATCAACAGATTCATTCTCGTCCATCTTTAGTGCATACAATTTTCCTTTGAGTGCGAGAACACGATTTGTGTTCTGTGTCTCATACAGACCCTTGATCGTGCTCCAAATATCTGCGGCCGACTTGCAATCTCGAATATGAGGGATAATGTTGTCTTTGACAGACATCTTCAGTATGACTTTTGCCTTTGTTTCTCTTTTATCCCAATCCTGTTCTTGGGTTGTATTTCCGGATCTCTGTTCATTTCCCAAGACGATCGCCCATGCGTTCGCACTCTCCAGCAAGGTTTGCATTTTGAACTTCCAGTTGGAAAAATTCGTTCCATCGAGCTTGCCGGACTCGTGGAGGTATGATTCCAGACTGTTGTTCATTTTCGCACTACTGAACACTCGAATCGGCCACCACCGGGCAAGTCCGATCTGCTACCACCGAACAGATCAGGAACTTCTCTGTGCCACCACCGGGCAAGTCCAATCTGCTGTCTCCAAACAGATCAGGGACTTCACTATGCCACCACCGGGAAAAACCGATCTGTCACCACTGAACAGATCACAGAGCTCTGATTCGCCACCACCGGGCAGGTCCGATCTGCTACCACCGAGCGGATCACGGAACCTCACTTCGCCACCACCGGGCAGATTCGATCTGCTACCTCCGAGCTGATCAAGGATCCTCAATTCGCCACCAACGAGCAAATCAAATCTGCTACCACCGAGCAGAAACCTTCACGTACCTCCACCGAGCAACTCCGATCTGCAACAAAGATTGCAGATTTACAGAAAGAAAGGGCTGGCGCTGAGAACAGCGCCGAATCCGCGCTAATTGAGGAAATCAAGATTTCTTAAAGTGCAGGAAAATTGGCGCGATTAACCAGCTCGGATCCGCGCTGATTTGTTCGTTCTTTTCTCTGGCGCGCTTTTCAGTCTTAAACCCGCGCCAATGGCGCGACTGTTTCTCCAAAAAATGCGCTAATTGCTACAATCTTTCCAAAAAAAAAAATTATGCTCCGAATTTCCGCTCCAACCCTTCCTTCGGCTCAGTGATGATCAGTCATCTGATACCTTTTCGTTTCAGGTGTTACTGCAGCTCCACCTAATCACACAGCTATCTTTACATGTACTCCTACCACTTCAGATGTGTAACTAATAATACATCCCAGAAAAAAAATAAAATTTAAGGCTACCTCTACCCTAAGCTCTGATACCAAGATAAAAATAATTAAACTTGAATTAATCAGAAGGAGTTGCAGCTCACAGGTGAGTACACCACCTGGAGACTGCACTCAACAAACAAGGAGGAGACTCTCACTCACATTCACCCTGCATTACATGAATGAATATTACATATTAAATACATCACTGAAAAATAGGTAGTTGTAAACAACCTCCTAAATTCTAGGAACAACACCTAAACTAAGAAGATGCGTTACAACCACATAACCATTTCTCCATTATTTCTAACTTAATATTCATGATAAAGTAGTAGTGAATATATATGATTAAGAATCTTGTTATATTGTAAGTTTATTGTAAATATTAAATTTTTATGTGTTTATTAGTTAAATTTAAATATTATTATAGAATTATTATTTTAATTTATACAATAAAATAAATTTATAATTTTAATTTATATAGTAAAATAGATTTAAGCCATAGTTATTATTTATAAGTTATATATTTCAATGCCATATTTAATGATTTTATTTTATTTAAAAAATAAAATCATAATAAAAACAAAATTACAATATAATATATTCAAATATATTATTTTTAACTTTTCATTATTAATTAAATCAACACTTACACATTTACACTCATTCAAATAGAAATATATACATAATCCTTATAAATTTACACTCATTCAAATATCAATATATATTACGTAATAATTTACATACTCTTTTTCTCATAATAATATTTTTCTTATTATCATCTTTTTAAAACAAAATATGTAATTCAAATATCAATATATATTACATAATAATTATAGGTTTCATATAAATTTACATACTCTTTTTCTCATAATAATATTTTTCTTATTATCGTTTTTTTAAACAAAAAATTTACACTCATTCAAATATCAATAAATATTACATTAATGAATTTACATACTCTTTTACTCTTTTTTTAAGAATAATAAAAGAATAATATTTTTCTAATTATCATCTTTTTAAAACAAAATATGTAATTCAAATATCAATATATATTACGTAATATCTATAAGTTTCATATGAATTTACATAAACTTTTTCTCAGGAAATATTTTCCTTATTATCATCTTTTTAAAACAAAATATGTCAATCTTTTTAAAACATAACATGTAATTCAAATATCAATATATATTACATAATAATTATAGGTTTCATATAAATTTACATACTCTTTTTTTTAAATAATATTTTCCTTATTATCATCTTTTTAAATCAAAATATGTAGTTAAAATATGTCAATCTTTTTAAAACATAACATGTAATTCAAATATCAATATATATTACATAATAATTATAAGTTTCATATGAATTTACATACTCTTTTTTTTTCAGAAAAATATTTTCCTTATTATCATCTTTTTAAAACAAAATATGTCAATCTTTTTAAAACATAACATGTAATTCAAATATCGATATATATTACATAGGTTTCATATGAATTTACATACTCTTTTTTTCAGAATAATATTTTCATTATTATCATCTTTTTAATAATTATAGGTTTCATATGAATTTACATACTCTTTTTTTCAGAATAATATTTTCATTATTATCATCTTTTTTGTCAGAATAATATTTTCATTATTATCATCTTTTTTGTCAAAATAATATTTTGATTATTATCATCTTTTTGTCAGAATAATATTTTGATTATTATCATCTTTTTAATAATTATAGGTTTTATATGAATTTACACTCTTTTTTCCAGAATAATATTTTCATTATTATCATTTTTTTGTCAGAATAATATTTTCATTATTATCATCTTTTTTGTCAGAATAATATTTTCATTATTATCATCTTTTTGTTAAAATAATATTTTGATTATTATCATCTTTTTGTCAGAATAATATTTTGATTATTATCATCTTTTTAATAATTATAGGTTTTATATGAATTTACATACTCTTTTTTCCAGAATAATATTTTCATTATTATCATTTTTTTGTCAGAATAATATTTTCATTATTATCATCTTTTCAAATCAAAATATGTAGTTAAAAATGTATAGCAATGTAATCGAACCCCGTGCCTCTCGCATGCATAGCGAGCGCTCTACCGTTTGAGCTGCATCCCCAAAGTGTCAGAATAATTTTCCCTTATATTACCTATAAATTAAAATATCAAAATTCAACTTAATTGTTTGATGTGAACTCTGCGACAAACTACTACAGCTATTTAACATAAATAGATTAAATTTCACAGGATTACTAATAAACATGATGGAATAATGGAATAAATGAGAAGCGTGTATATGTTCCTCCGAATTATTTAAGGTAAAATCGCCCCCAATATCATATTTATGATGGAAATTTTGGTTTTAGGTTTTTGGTCGATTTTACGAGGGCTTTGGTCAAATTTATGATGATTTAAATCAATAATTTTTTGAAAAAATGATTTATGATGATCTAAAGATTAATTTTTTTTAAAAATGATTTGAAGACGTAAAATTTTGATTTGCTGTAAAATAAGGTTTTTTAAGAAATCGGGAGATTTGAGTGCTCCATAATCAACGCTTAAATTGGATATTACTCTGATATGACCAAGTTTATCCAGACTCACTAACCAAATTCGAGACTTGTTTGGACTTTGAGTTGTTATCGAGTTATATGAGTGAAATCTATTACCTCTCATGGGTGGGGGTGTTGAAATGTCATTATCAATGATAAAGGAGTCATTGTTGAGGTGGTATGTCATTTGATGCACTCAAGTGAGATGTAAGGATGTAAGTTAGTGCAATGTAAATTGGACACAAGTTGCATGCACTAATGCAAATGTGATGAGAGGCATGTGTTGGTTGAAGAAGGCTTTATTAGGTTGAGCAATTCACATTATTAATTTTTTAGGCACATAATACAGTAAAAAAAAATTATCTAGTTTGTCAAAAATTTTACAATGTAATGATTAGTTCCCTCCCTTCCAATAACAATGGATTCAAAGGTATCATCTCATTAGGATTCTCTATCACAGAAAAAAAAATGGATGGTTGTATCCGAAGAATGAAAAAACTATTGTTGTACTTTCTTAGGTGCGCAAAACTTGTCTACATGGGGAACAAACATATCTTGATACTCTTGAAGAATTTTGTAGCCTTATGTTAAATTGGTTTATCATGGTCCTACGCAACATGTATTATAACAGTATCACTTAAAGACATAAACAATGTAATGGAACACTCTAAAACTACAAGATTGGAAAGTTGTAATTGAACTCAAATAACATTTGTCCCTAATGGTTAGGATCACTTTCTTTGGTTGCACCAAATAGAAGCCATATCACTCCCATAGGAATGCATTGCTTACATAATTTTTATCCATGTAGCAAAAGTTTGGCATTGTTCCTTCCACATTGTTCATTATATATAAAAAAATATCTTTTAGTTTCTTGTATGGAATACCATCAATGTATAGTGGACCATTAATTATTATAATTTGGCTAGTCTGATGACTTTGGCTAGAGGAGTTCTTGAGGGTGACCTTTACAAATTGCTTGTTGATTTAGTGGCACATGTACATTCTAGTAAGAAGTTGGATGACCCTTCTAGCTTTAGTAAGGCCTATGAGAAGTAGTGGTGGGAGGCTGTGACTGAGCAGTGTAACTCTCCTACAAATTGATGTTTGAGAAATTGTATCAAGACTAGGGGAGGACCAATGATTAATTCTAGGTTGGTTTACAAATTCAAGCATGTAGTTTATGAGGGTAATGAAAAATACAAGGCAAGCTTTATTGCAATGGTGTTCTCTCAGAAACAAGGAGTCAATTATGATGGCGAATTTGCACCAATTGTCCCATACACTTCTATCCATACCATTCTTTCCTTAATAAGATGTTTTTGATGGCATTTGTATCACATGGATGTCAAGGCTACCTTCTTGAATAGTGTGATTGAAGAACAAGCGCGCATATGTTATCCTAGAGGTTTTAAGATGCATAGGTGGGATACCCATGATTACAGATTGTTATAGTTGTGTCTTATGATGTTGACTTGAGGGATGATGGAGTTGGAAGGCTGCTAGTGATCTATAGTTATGTTCCCTCACATTCACATGAGGTTAGCATTCTTTGAAGGTTTGAGATGTTTTGATGATACCTTGTGTAGTTGGATATAATGATACTTCTACATCTTATAGGATCAATATTCCAACACAATGGGAAACTATGGTGAGATGAGATGTGAATTTTGATAGGAATGTGGGATATTCTAGTTCACAACATTATGATTTAGAGATTGAAGGGAGAGCGAATGGTTGATGTTCCAAAAATTGATTTATCGGTTAGAGATAAGTCATATTTAGGGGTGTATGAGGTGAGATTGGTAATGGAAATGCCATCACCTTCTATTCCAATGCATAAGAGTTGATATAGGTTACTCAAACATTATAATATTCACAAGATAGGAGTCTCTATATCTTCAATGATAATGAGTATACACGCTAGCAAATATATTAACCGTTTTGCATTGGCTTCTTCCATTTGTGATCATTCTAGTTGTTTTTAGGAGGTGAAGTGTGATTCCTTGATGGAGGATTATAATGTTTGGGGGTAGATCATTCTAGGAGCTAGAGGTTGAATTCGAGAATGGAAAATGTTCAAAATTGTAGATGGAAGATTTAGTTGAGTTGGAAGGGATAAAAATTGGTGTTATTAAAAACACTTTCCCCGTAAAGAGGGTGTATTAGCTTTCCAGGTTACTCCAAAAGTGTTTACAACATGCTTGGGGGTGCTTCATGTGATGTAGGGTAGATGGTGTAAGGATGACCCTTGCTTGTGTCATGACAGGCATGCACATGGGAAGTGGTTTAATCATTGATTTCTAGACCATGTATGGGTGCTTATTGGGAATTCCTCCTTGGAGCATTAGATTCCTAGATGATATTGGTGGCTTCTTCATGCAACATATACATGGAGCTTAGTTTCTTTCTTGAGAGGATGCTTGGAATTCTAGAGGAGAGTTTTGAGCCCTACATGGTATGAGAACATTTGGATCGCTTGCAAGGAGGCTTGTGCTTGATTTGAGGACCTGAAGGAGTGGTCTTGTATGTGGGTTGGACCTCGAGGAGCACATGGCTTAAGAGTAGCATTAAAACTCTGAGGCCTTGAGGAGGTTGAATTTTCATTGCCACCTCTCGTGGAGCATTCATTTCTTTGAGCCTTATTTGTTGGGTGATATCATCTTGGAACTTGATATGTGTCTTTTGAAGAAGAGTTATTCACATTTGTGGGCATACTTGAGAGTTAGTTTATATGTAGTGGACTATGTCCACTTTGCATCATAAAACTCCCTTACATCTCATATAAATAAAGGAAGAAGATATTCCTTTCATTCATATGCTTGGATTTGAGATGTGAGGAGCGGAGTGTTAATCTCTCTCTCTCTCTCTCTCTCTCTCTCTCTCTCTCTCACACACACACACACACACACTCTTTTGTATGGTTATAGTTGTACTATCTCTCTTTGTCTTGGAGTGTTAAGGTTCATTTAAAATTTCAATAGTAATTATAGGGTTAGGGTTTTACCCAAAGGAGGCAAAGGATATAGCATTAAAGATAAACCCTAGGGAGGAAAATATTGTTTCTACTTGGTATGCTAGTAGAGGAGGAGAGAGGAAGAGACATCTTGTACAATCATGGGATGCAAATATATGTGCCAAGGAGGATATGTGGTGGAGAATTCTACGGTTCTCATGGTTTCCATAGCTATGGATTGAAGACATTGACAGTTTGATAGCTTGTTATAAGTTTTTGGAATCATATGTACTTCATATCATATGTATTAAAGAAATTTTTTAGCTATCAAATCATTGTTACTTGTATATATGATTTCTATCTCGTATTTTCTTCTTAATTAGGCTAATTTCTAGCACTTGATCATGTTGATTTGATATATCTTATGGTTGAAATTGTTAAGTAATTTAACATAGATCTTGAAGATAAGAAGAAATATTTACTAATATAAGTTTTTCTATAATAAAGTAATTTCAAATCTATTATATGTTTGGAAGAGTGTTCCCTAAGGGTCGAAACTTGTTGTTATTGATGTCTAGTTGTTTGGTATATTTTCTCTTATGATGCCTAATGATTTTCATTAAAAAGAACTAAAGTATTTGCTTGATGTTTGCTGTTGTAATTAAAAACTTTAGATCATCCAAATGCCTGAAATTTCATGGGGATTAGATACGAAGAAGCTTTGATGGGATGAAATTTGTGATTTTTCTTTAATTTCATTAGATAATAAATTTCTACATAGTACTAGAGTGACTTAATGGGAGTGGTCACACTTGATCATAAAAGCATTACTTCATGGCCATGTCACACTTATGATGGTTTTTATATCCTAGTGGTTAATTGGATTAGTGGAGGACTAATTCCTCTCATCCATGTCCACCAATGAGAGCATTTATGAAGGGGTTTCCCTCTCTCATTATTGGCTACGATTATTGAGGTTGACATTTGAAAGTTTAAGGCACCATTTGGTGTTCATAGTTACCTACTATAACTCCTCCACACTTATTAGTCTAAAGAAGAGGAGAGGAGGATGCACTGGCTTCATAAATTATGTGAGATAGAATGTTAGTGTGTTCATTAGTTTGTTTTTGAAAGGGAAAGTATTTTCAACCAATGGATTAGTTGGTTTTATTATTTTCTTCACTAATAGAATAACATGACACTTTCTTGGAGATTATTCTTGCTATCCTATATCTAGATTGTAGGTGTAGAATGTTCATAGGTATTTATTATCTTTATTCATCTTGTAGAATGTAGTGTTTGTACTCTCAAATTTACTAAATATAGTTTTATTAAATGTAGATATTATGTTTTAATAGGTGGTTATTAAAATTTATTTTGTCCATTGTCAATTGTAATTATTTAAGCATAGATTCAAACCATGACTTAAAATTTCAATATAGAGTTTATTGAAATATTCTAAGAGTATGTAAATGGTGATATCAATTGCGTATAAGAGGGATATATCAAAGAATTTTATCATATGTGATACCCTTGCATGTAGGTTTTGATGCCCTAGTTGCTCTAGTGATTAGAATGTTGTTATGTCCCTAAGAGATGTGATCCACACAAACAATATATTACTACTTCGATTTGCTTTTCTAGTTCTAGGGGCAGCATAGAATGACTAGTATCAATATCAATGAGTTTCACCATCCAGAAAGTGTTTCCAACTTCCACCCTTGGAATTGAACATTATAAATGTCACTAGAGGAGAATGTAGACAAGGAGCTTACAAATCCCATTGATCTCAAGGATTTTATCTTATACAATAAAAATATCCCAAAGTGAAGAGAATCATCCTTAATTCTATGAAGGATCATTTGATCCCTCACATCATAGAGAAGAATACAATGAAGGATATGTATGATGCTATATTAATTCTATATTAGGGTGCGAATATTGACCACGAAATTATGCTTATGAATAATCTCATTTCCACATGCATGAATGATACAAACTCAATGGCTAGTTACCTTATGAAGATGATTGAGCTTCTATATTATCTTGTATCAGTATTAAGGTGGAGAATAATGAGTTGATATGCATCAATTTAAATGGGTTCTCCTCTTCTTAGGATCTATGCATTAAAAAAATGCTTTCTCATGAAAATATTTACACCTTTGAGATGCTTTGGGATGATTTCATTAAGGAGGAGACTAGATTGGAAAGTGTGGAGGAGAGTTATAATTTAGGCCTCATCAAGAATATGAGGAAATGTAGTAAGAAAGGAAAACCGAGGAGGGGAGGATTCAAGTTCCTATAACTGGCACAATGGAGACTTAAGGCATGGAAAGCACTTCAAGTTGCACAAGAATAGCCACTTTTTTTTTCATTTCCTTGATAAGAAGAAGAGGAATGGAATTCAACAACAATTTGCAAGGAGTATGGAAGCTTAAATAGTAGTCAAACCTTCATTTGTGCTTAAGAATGTATTCTCCATGGTCTTATGACTTTCCACTAACATTATTTCTAGTGTAAGGCGGTATGTGGACAATTGAGTATGTGGAGATCCATGACCTTCAATTAAAGGATTTTAATATAATTAAAGGGTAGAGGCAGGTGTATAAGAAAAACAAATTTTAAGGCCCATAATTATCTGAAAGTGTAAGAACTTTGGAGAATCGTACTAAGCCTTGAAATTCCAACTCTAAAATGTTTGGTGATATTTTTGCAAAAACATTTAGATTTTAAAAACTATATAGTTCCTAGAAAATTACTACTAGTTTTTTTCATAAAATATTTTATTCTTATAGGGGTGGCAGCAACATGAGGGGTTATCTTATGCCCTAAATAACAATCAAAGACTACATTTGCTTGGGGATTGGGTATAAAAACAAATAATCAGGTTGAATTCTTGGCATTATGGAAAGGTATGAATATCGTCATAAGAAAAGGAATAAGGAGACTAAAGGTTCTTGGTGATTCAATGATAGTAATGAGGTTGATATCCAAATTGAAATGTGAAAGAGGTTATTCCATCCTAGTAATGGTGAACAAGATCATAATGCAGATATATAACTTTGAAGAGATTTCCCTCTTCCACGCCCTTAGACATTTAAATGAAGATGCAAATAAATTAGTTGATCATGGCGCAAAGCCCGAGCTAGGGATATTAGAACTAAATCATGATCAAGGGGTCTTTTCCCCATCCCTTAACTCAAATCTTATGTGTTATATCGAAACGGTGAATTGTTTCGACTTCCCCTTGATCTGTGGGAGCATCATTGAATGTGAAGGAATGGTTTCAAGAATTGCTTGGATTAAACCGTCTCATCCAAATGGCATAGATAACAAGTGGCTTCTTATATGTGGAGGTGAAGAGTACTTCACATATCTTTATTTTCTCTTTAGTTATTATTGATCGGATAGATGGTGTGGTGCAAGAACTGTAGAAATTCCTTGTAGATTAAAAAATTGTAATATGCTAAAAAAAATGACTTGAATCTACTCTACTCATTAGTGGAAACAATAAACGATCGATTTGATGATGAAGCATACAAGAGAAATAATTCAATCACACATAAAAAAACGATTTTCTTGGGAAAGAAATGGCTAAAACCCCTGCTATCTATATATTACATTAGTCAAAGAATTTGGATGAATACAATATGCTCTACTCAACCTTGAGCTCAACTTGAACAAGTATTTTCTATCCTCTGCCTGACTCACTATCTTTTTCAAATACTTAGCCAATTTTCCAAGCTAACAAGCTCCTAATTCCTTACGTTGTTCCTCAAGGAATTAGCCCATGTTTAATGTGGAAATTCCTCAATTATGAATTGTGCAATCCTCATAGCCCTTCCTTTGACTGCAAGCACCATCAATTTAATTTCAATGATTTTACAATTGATAGTATGTTGTCCCTTAACTCCAATCTCAACTGGGTCTTTCTCTGATCTGGCATGAATGAGTTAATTATGAGTGAATCTTTAGTTTACTCATTGATTACTATAGAAATCACCCCACTACTGTAGTTGCACCCCACTATTGCAGGTTACACCCCACTATTTGACATGAAACACCACACTAAACTGTAGGTTACACACCACTACTACAGGTTACACCCCACTACTGGACCTCCCAATAATTCCTTCATCAGTTGGAACTAATTTAACTAACTTTAACTCAGTTGGACCGAATTAAATAATTACAACTCAAAATAAACTCAACTAGGGCTCCTAATTGTAGTAGACACTCTACATGACTCTAGTTAGACCCTCAACTTGAATTAACTGAGATAACTAAGTCAAATTAACTTAGTTAAATATTACAAGTTGTCATGAGATGTGGAGTTACAATTTAATTCAAGGACAAATTAAATTAGGATTTTTATTGATGTTATTTTTAACTTTTCTTGTTGTTATTTTATACACTCCCTCTCAACAAGAAACGAATTAAACTCTATCATGATCCGGTACCTTTTGAATGTTATGCATGCAACACTTGTCACTATTGTTGTTGCTATTGCAACATCTACAACCAAAAATCATCCAAAAAAACAAACTAAATCAACTACGTATGTTATTGTCTACTGGGAAAATTATTTTGTTGCTGACTCTACTACTGAGCCTTGTAGTTTGTCATCAACAATGCTTTGTATTCCTCAGTATATTACTAACATTGATCCTCTTTTTACTGAATACATTGGCCCTCATAGCAAGGTAATGATCCATGAGACAAAAACCACCTCAATGGATCTTGCCCAATTTCTGAAACTCTTGGGCTAAGGTTTCATATCGCCCCACCCCACACCCGAAGGTATGGCTGCATCTGCTCCCACTTCCCACTTAGCTTGAAATTTACCCCTACTGGAGGTATCTTCTTGATTGGATGTGTCCACTTGGCTCTCTTCTATGCTTCTCCAATTGTGGCTGCTACACAACTTGTTGAGGCTTCTTCTGAGGCTACATGTTGAGGCTTCTTCTGAGGCTACATGTTGAGGGGTAATTCATGCTCCCTCTCAACCACCAAGTCTCTAACATTTTCCTCGCTCCTCAAGGCTTTTCATGCATATTGTACCATAAGTGAATATAGGTTCTTGACTCGCACACTGATCTGTTTCACTTGTCCCATGGAGATGTATCTAAGGAAAACCTTTCCTTTACTAAATATCACATCATAGCCATGGTCTTCCAATACCGCGATGGAAACAAGATTCTTCTTTAGTCCTAGAAAATACATCAAATTTGTGAGTCTCGGAGGGGAGCCATCCTCCCTCTGAAAAGTAACATTGTCGATGTCGGCCACACTATACCTCCCATCATATACAAACTATATGTTCTGCTTGAGGTCTTTCTCCTCCAAGTCACCAAAGAGATCTTTATCCCTCGTCATATGAAACGAGGCATCATTGTCGAGATACCACATTCTTCCCATTACAGTTTTTTCAATGCATTTAATGAGAATGAAATCAAGTTCGAATTGTGAAGCTATAGATTCACTTGTTTTTGCCACTGTAGGCTCCTTCTTTCTTGCTTTCTTCTGTGGGCATTTCATGGCATAGTGCCTAAACTCGTGACAGTGAAAACACTTAATGTTCAACAAGTCCTTATTCTTGTTTCCCTCCTTGCCTTTGGACATCTTTCCCTTGGATTTCTTTTCTTTTATGACTAATTCAAAGTCCTCTTCCACTTCTTTGGACGAGGTCCCATATCTGGTGTTCCACTGAATATCTTCTTGCACCAAGTCAAACCACAAACGCTCTAACTCTAGTAGCTTCTCCCTCCCATTAACTGAGTCCTGGTAGATGTGCCAGCTCTTGGGAAAGCCTAGAAGTGATAGGATCACCAGATCATCTTCAGCAACTTTAAAACCAACATTTCCAAGCTCATCCCGACATTGGGTGAACTTGGTCAAGTACTTTGATATTGTGTCGCCCTTCTCCATCTTGATTCTTTTGAGTTTGTCCTTCAGTTCTAGCTTCTTGTGGTCACTGAAATTTTGAAACAGGTCTATCGAGGCCTTCCACATTGCAAATGGAGTCTCCTTATCATGGAGGTTTGATACAATATGATCTTTAACTCCTTCTAGGATAATCCTTCTCACCTTTGCAACACATTTTCTCCACTCTGCCAGATCTTGAGCATTAGTTGGCTTAGGAATATCTTTGTCTATGAATTCCTTAATCTCATTGCCTTCCAACATTGCCTCCATCCCATCCTTCCAAGAAATATAGTTTGCGATACCCTCAAGGGAATATTCGAGTCTCAATCCATATTATAACGACATCATGTTGGCTATGACATATGATACTACAAATTCTATTTCTCCTACAAAAGGAAAAATCATATTCTCCTCTTCTATAGTGATTTCAGCTCCGATACCATGTAGAAATTTCTAAAAATCTAGCTCTGATACTATGTAGAAATTCCTTGTAGATTCAAACTACAAATTGTAATATGCTAAAATAATTGACTTGAAACTACTCTACTCATCAGTGGAAACAATAAACGATCAATGAAATCATGAATCATACAAGAGAAATAATTCAATCACACATAACACAATGATTTTCTGGGGAAATCCATAGCTAAAAACCCTTGCTATATGTATATTTCATTAGTCAAAGAATATGGATACAGAAAATATGCTTTGCTCAACCTTGCGCTCAACTTGCACAAGTATTTTCTATCCTCTGCCTAACTGACTGCCTTTGTCTAATACTTAGCCACATTTCCAAGCCTCCAAGCTTCTAATTCCTTGTGGTGTTCCTCAAGGAATGAACCCCTATTTAATGTGAAAAATCCTCAATTATGAATTATGCAATCCTCATAGGCCTTCCTCTAACTGCATGCTCCATCAGTTTAATTTACATGATTTTACAAATGATAGTCCACTGTCTTTGAACTCTAATCTTGTTGTTGGGAAAAGTATCCAATACAGAATGACCCTATCCCACTCTAAGGGTGATAGTACCTCAGCAACAATCAAAGCAAAGCTATTCGAGATTACTTCTTTATGAGATGTAAGAGAGGGGAGAAAGAGATCCACTAACCGTTGTCTTCCGCTAATGATTGATCCAATCTTCTCTCTTTGCTGCTTGCTCCCAACTCCTTGCTCTTTCACTGGCCCAGCTACACCAAGATCCTGCAAAATGACAAGAGAGGGAAACTACAAGAAGCATACATTCATAACTGATTCAAGGATTAGAATAAATCAAATACACAAGTATCAATACGCCATTGAGACACATGCATATAGAAGAACCTCAAATGCTTTATTAATGGAAGAAGTAAAGTTCTAAGAGTGTTACAACCATAAGAGGCCCAATCCAGCAACACCTCCCAGGAGAAAGAAATCTCCTCTTCACCTCCTTCAAGCAAATCACCCAATAGTTCTACACTAAAACCAACAGCACTTCCTTACATTCACAAGATTCCCGCCTCCTTAGACCTCATGAGAGAGCTCTATATATAGGATATTTGGAGAAAGGATGAGTCAGCTTGAGCTTGGCATGGAGCTGACTAGTGTCCTCTCCCACTTCAGTTATTCTTCAGTTCTTGAGTCCACTTGGAGGTTCTTGCTTCCACTTGGAGATCTAGACCCTCTTACTCATCACAAGGCGAATTCCCTGATCCAAGTGTCATTTTGGAAGCTTCCTGGGCATTTGACACCTTGAGGAATGACTGTGCCACTTGGCCAATCTCGCCCAGCGCAGGTAGCCTTCATTGCTTTTGACATTCAGCACAGGTACAGAGTGGAGCAGTTGACATTCAGCGCAGATGCTCAGTGGAGCAGTTGACATGATCCAGAATTAGCTTGTTTTTGAGTGTTTTCAGGTGGAGAACTGATATTTAGTGCTGTGGTTTGCTAACCTTGTTCCTCTAGGGGTAGGAACAACATGTTTAGGGACTTTGGATCCCTTAGATTATTGACATTTCATGCTTCATGCTGTAAGGCACAAAAATGTCTATAACAGTTGCCCCCTAAAGTATGAGGTCGTTTATCGGGTGAAATGCTTTATCAGGAGGATCCGAAGTTCATTCAATCGCTGAGAGGTGACCTGTAATAAAATACAATACAATACATAATGATTCATTCTGCTTTCATGATCTAGCTGAGGCGGGCATTCCCATGCTCAGCTTTATAAATTCATTTTGGTACATAGAACAGACGATCGTCTGATGGTAGACTGATAATTCTCTGCTGAAATTATCATCCTTTGAGTAGGATGATCATCTGCTGCAATGATGTACATGTCAAATGTCTTTATATCCTGAATATATATCGCAGCCCAGATGGATGAAACTAGATCCGGGGTCTTCAAACTCGTTCGATCTTCACTCTAAGTACAAGTCGATCCATGTGAGAATTGCGCTGAAGTCGAACATGGAAAGACATCGCTTGATTACCGGTCAATAATGTAAACCGTTAACAAGCGCGAGAGGAATCACCGATAATGATAATGACCCTCAAGGTACTGCAGTACAATTCGCGTGGTGTGAATAAAGGACTTGGCATCGAACACCACGCAAAATCTTCTGGTCGAAGGTCATTAATGTATACCTGTCGCCGGAAGTGAGAAACTTGCCATTGAGGCATGCAAGCTTCAAAGTACTGGGGGGTTTGTCCCTAGATCAACTTCTTGGATAATGAGCTAAAGTCGACAAGAAGCGATCCGTCAAAGGAGGGCCTTAATGAATCCCACATCAGTGACACGGAACGGAGCTAATGATTTTAGTGGAGGTGAAAACAATCTGTGAAATATGATTCAGGGTGGCGATCATGGGTGGATGAAGGATAATGTATGGCAGTGGATGGGACACGGTTGACTCTTTCTGAACAACATCTCTTGAACATATAACGACACTGATGTGATGGATCGGTAGCATTACCCCAAATGTGGATGGTTTGGCGAAGACCATGGTGATGAGACCGGTGAATGAAACAACCCAACCCGATGTGATACGGAGGACAAAGTGTCATGTTCAAGAGCGACTTGCTACCATTAAAGCTTTGAGGTTCTCCCAATTTTTCCCCAGTCATTTCTGACCAGTACCTCTTTATTTTTGTCAAGCTTGAGGAGGATAACATATGCTTGTTCTATAACCTGCCCTTCGGGCAAGCCCATCGCTATGTTTTAACGAGCCTAGCGATAGGGAAACTCGTTCTCGTCTAAAGACAAGTTTGTCGCTATTTAATCATTTTAACGAGTCTAACGACAAGGAAAACTCGGTCCTTTTCATTTTTAGAGAGTCTGAAAAGGTACAGAAAGTTAACTCCAAAATTCCTTTTTCGTCATCTAATCCCTTAAGTCCGAAAAAGTATAAAACAATACAGAAGGGATGAGTTTTCGATAACTTTAATGAGCCGAATAAAACAAGCGCTCGACCTTTTTGTGTAATAATCCCTCAGGTCCAAAAAGATTAAAATCTAGAGGAGGGATAGCTCTTCCGGTCACCTTAACGAGCTGGAAGGCCAAAACTCGGAAAACTTTTCATATTTTACGAGTCAGGAGAAAAGAGCTCAAAGAAGACTCATCTTTTGAGGAACGAGTGATAAACAGGGATAGCAGCAGATTCCAGGTACAGGTTGGAATTTTCCAATCACGGCAGTGTCACAAGGATGGCTAGGTGAAATCACTCTTCGCAGCTGTTCCTCAAAATGGGTAAACAATCATATGGAGGTGAACGATTGGCCAAATGAAATGGAGGTGGCAGGTGCAAACACGACCAAGGCTTTTTATGGCTAATAATTTTACGATCACAATGGTTATTTACCGGTACTGGGTTCATTTTTTAAAGAGCTTGAATGCGCCAAAACACTGCTCAATCTTATGTTTATTTTTTAACGAGCATGAACTATGTGCTAAAACTGCTCGGATCTCGCTTTTCTATTTTTTAACGAGCATAAATTCCACGGTAAAACTGCTCGATATACCAGTCATAAGATAAGAATGTCTCCTATGAGATAGCTATTTTTTATGGAGCTTTATCTCACGAAGCTATGCTCCTCATTTGGCAAATTTTGACCTTTGCCCCACATCCTTTCTTTATGCAAGTTCGGAAACGACTAATCCAAAAAGCAGATAGATAACCGCTCTTGGCTTGCACTCCAAAAGGTTTGCATGCCCCCAGGTATAAAATACAATTTCAAGGCTGCCCCTCCTCTCCCCCACCTCTATTTTTCTTCGGGTGTTCACAGCTACTTGTCGTCTTGCTAGTCTAATGTTAACGATACTTGTCTTCTCGTTATTTTTAACGGGTCTTACGCGGTACTTGTCTTCCCGTCAGCCCAACTTTTGACAGCTCTTTTGCAAGATCGCAAGAGAACAGCTACTTGCGACAAGAGAGCAGCTACTTGCGACAAGAGAAGAACACTACTCAAAGACAAAACATTAATGTTATTGAGGGAGGCTTGCCTCTTTCTGGTTACCCAAAGATTGTTTTGTTAACACCATCAAACGAAAACATCTCCTCGGCACTGTCTACCGAAGTAAACAATGGTGAATGACCTTTGTCAAACAAGTAACCTTGACAAAAGAATCCTGTTCCAGAACAACCCCTCTTCCTTCTTTCGGACGGGGTGCGGACTAGTCATATTCTTTCGTGGAAATTCTACCTTATACCCAGGGTTTCCTCTGCCCGAAGCAGACCAGGATGCATGCCCCCTGGGTTCCAGTCCCATCTTTCCGAATCACTCGCACTCATCGGGAAGGAGGACTGGGGGTGGAGACATTTCTTGAGTGAATAGACCATTTAGGGTTGGTATGTGACTATTTGCGATGCGTGATCCCGGAAATGAAAGTTGGTCTACGAGCTTGACCATTCTTCCTTCGTGTGGAAAACACATTACTCTAAAGAGTGAGGAGACTATAGCTCCCATGCAATATATATAGTCTCGTCCAAGGAGTAGGTTATAATCCAAGGGTCCTTGAATGACCATCACGTTCATTTGAACGGTCTTCCCTTTCAATGTAACAGGCACATTGGGGAGGATCCCTAATGGTCGACTGGTTCCTTTATCAAAACCCGAGAGATTTCTTATCTCAGGCAAAAGCGCCGGGGAACCCAGTGCTTTCCAAGCAATAAAGGAAAGGATACTCACAGATGCCCCTTCATCAATGATAGTTCCAGCCATTACCATTCTATAAATTTGGACTATGATTCTGAATGGTATACTGGCTGGCAACCGGGGTCTGCCTAGTTGGTTCCAATCAAAGGACACAACCAGGTTGCTTGGTGGTGGGACCGAATACACGGCCGGATATGACCCTGACGATGTTCCTTCCTGCGATAAAGGAATGGGCGCATTGCCCTGATGCTCATCAGAATCTGTGTTGATGAAAAGAATCTGGATGGTGTCATCCTTATTCTCTTCAGTGAGGGTGTCATTTGAAGATGAATCTTCATTGACGGTGTCATTTGAAGATGAAACCTCTGAAGGCGGAACCGGGTCAACTGCCGTTTCGACCTTTGGACTTTCATCCGGTCTGGATTCAGTAGGTTCATTTTCAATGACTGACACTTCAGCTGACCACTTGAGCGGGCCAGCTGTATTTTCAACCAACGAAGGACTTGTCACGAGTTTTTTGTATCCAGGAGGAAGTCTCAACGGTGAAACCGGGCAATCTTCCAAAACTCTCTTCGCTTCGTCTAAGAAGGGACAACGGTGGATGGCGTGATCGCCTTCACACAGTCTGCAGGGGAATCTTGCTCCTCCTCTTTGTCTTGAACCTTCACTTTCACTGGTTGACGGTAAGAAATCAACATGGCTATCAGAGGTTGATGCTCCCGAATTGTGCAACCGAGGGGACCAGTCCCTTAGTATCCGGGGAATACAGGGACAATCTCTATGGAAGTGGTCTCCTCTACATATGACACATGGCGATTTAGGCCCGGTCTGTGTTGTGTGTGGATTTTTGTTAGATGTCTTTTGCTTGCCCCCAGTCGCCTTAGGCTCCTTCTTCTTCTTCTCCTTCTTCTTCTTCTTCTTCTTCTTCTCCTTCTTCTCCATGGGAGCTTGGCTTTTGCCAGCTCTACCTTGCGAAGATGAAGGATTGGAGGAAGAGTTATAGGAAGTAGAAGGCTGGTGGGCAGCTCTAGACTGATCTAACTGTTGACTCGACTGTTCAGGAACCATGGTGTTCTGAACTACATTGGTTGAGAATAGCCAAATAGGCAGGCCAATTGTCAGTCCTCGAAGCGACAATGTGGCCATGTGGGGCGCACCAACTTCTCCCCAAGAGGAGAAAGGACTAGGATTTCCATCTTGTGGAATTCCTTGGTTGGGGCGTTCCATGTTCTCAACCTACAGATCAACGCAGGAATAGGAGGTGATTATGTTCCGTTTAAAATAAATTTTATAACGACGCTTTAGACACAACTTGCTTTTTCACTTTTTAAGAGTCGAGAAAAAGCTAAAGATGACTCTAGTCTCCTTCGATGTTTTAACGAGCCCGAAGTGACAAATGCTCGGATGGACTTTTTTAGTTATAGAGTTTGAAAAAGGCCAAAAGAAACTACTCTGGAGTTCTAGGCAGAGGGTGTGCCAAACTTTTCGCAAAACCACAGAATACGTTTTACGGTACGAGTGGTCGATCTTCGTGAATGCTGTGTTCACTGCATTGCGATCAGTAGGGCGGCCGACACGGTTTCCTATGGATAAAGGCTTTGTTCCTATAGGGGTCTCCCAATATATACGCGACGGTACGTGGGAGCACAAGTCCGTATTGATACTTATCGCTTCACCGTGGAGGAATCACCCAACCACTCAACGCTAAGATATCACGTTTAATGACGCCGGAACACGTCTCTAGCTTAGACCTCTATGTGTTTGCGTTATGTTTCAATGCGTTGTTATGTAAATTCAATTTATTTTAAGGTTGATCTTGTTTAGCAGTTTGCCTTTATGGATCACCACGAGATGTATAGTAACACTCCTAAATGCAGTCTAAGATGATAAGCAAGCTTTTCAATCTTTCAACTTTGAAAATCTTAACTACTAAGGGAAAAGAAAGACAACATCTTTTCACACAGATCATAGAGCACACACTAATGCACTTTTTCCTAAATCAACATGCAAACTGTCATAATGCACATGCACAATGCAAGTATTTCTTTTCGCTTTCTTAATGTTTGTGCGACACAAAAAGAAAGTTGTTGTATAAATTTGAATTCAATTTTAAGTGAAAGCAAACAATTTTGTCCAAAATCAAAAGACACCTTAAGATTTACTTGTTTCGACACTAGAAATATATAAATTCAAACCATATGACGAAAGAAAAAGCTCAATCAGCTATGAACAGCAAACAAACTAACTCTTAAGATCAAGACGACACTTTATCACAGGTCTAGATCTAAGAGGCCACAACAAGACTAGTTCACTTTCATTATGGGAAACTGCAAATGATATAAGAAATACACAAAGAAAAAATACAGTTTCTTTATACAACCGAGGCGGAATAGTGGCAAGGAAAGTTGGTTTCAGATAGGTACATTGACTGGTAACAGGCTGCAAAAACAAGGGTGAAAACAGGGCCGGAAACAGCAGGAAACCCCAGTAGCACAAGGCAAGACTGGTTCAGCGCAGGTGGTACACTGTCACTTTGACATTCAGCGCAGGTAGCCCCTTCGGGAATTGCGCTGAAATGCAGACAACCTTCACACAGCCTGCACTGAAGAACGAAACTTTCGTTTCTCTTGGTTTCTGGGTCACAGATTGCTCAAAAATTCACAGTTTTTGGCCAAATCAGAAGCTATCAGTCAAGTACACACTAAGGGATGAAAAGGAGGATGAAAAGCTATCACTAAGAGCTGTTCAGAGTCGTTGTGGATCAGCTCTTCAAATCATAAACTGGCCCAGAAACTGAGCTAGAGTAGCTGCCCTCTACTTTGCATTTGAAAGATCCAAATGCAGTTCGATTCGGTACTCCCTTTGTTTATGAAATGAATAGCAAAAACACAAACAACCAACAAGATACGTTCCCCAGTGGAGTCGCCAATTTGTTGTTGGGAAAAGTATCCAATACGGAATGACCCTATCCCACTCTAAGGGTGATAGTACCTCAGCAACAATCAAAGCAAAGCTATTCGAGATTACTTCTTTATGAGATGTAAGAGAGGGGAGAAAGAGATCCACTAACCGTTGTCTTCCGCTAATGATTGATATAATCTTCTCTCTTTGCTTCTTGCTCCCAACTCCTTGCTCTTTCACTGGCCCAGCTACACCAAGATCCTGCAAAATGACAAGAGAGGGAAACTACAAGAAGCATACATTCATAACTGATTCAAGGATTAGAATAAATCAAATACACAAGTATCAATACGCCATTGAGACACATGCATATGGAAGAACCTCAAATGCTTTATTAATGGAAGAAGTAAAGTTCTAAGAGTGTTACAACCATAAGAGGCCCAATCCAGCAACACCTCCCAGCAGAAAGAAATCTCCTCTTCACCTCCTTCAAGAAAATCACCCAATCGTTCTACACTAAAACCAACAGCACTTCCTTACATTCACAAGATTCCCGCCTCCTTAGACCTCATGAGAGAGCTCTATATATAGGATATTTGGAGAAAGGATGAGTCAGCTTGAGCTTGGCATGGAGCTGACTAGTGTCCTCTCCCACTTCAGTTATTCTTTAGTTCTTGAGTCCACTTGGAGGTTCTTGCTTCCACTTGGAGATCTAGACCCTCTTACTCATCACAAGGCGAATTCCCTGATCCAAGTGTCATTTTGGAAGCTTCCTGGGCATTTGACACCTTGAGGAATGACTGTGCCACTTGGCCAATCTCGCCCAGTGCAGGTAGCCTTCATTGCTTTTGACATTCACCGCAGGTACAGAGTGGAGCAGTTGACATTCAGCGCAGATGCTCAGTGGAGCAGTTGACATGATCCAGAATTAGCTTGTTTTTGAGTGTTTTCAGGTGGAGAACTGATATTTAGTGCTGTGGTTTGCTGACCTTGTTCCTCTAGGGGTAGGAACAACATGTTTAGGGACTTTGGATCCCTTAGATTATTGACATTTCATGCTTCATGCTGTAAGGCACAAAAATGTCTATAACAAATCTCAATTGGGTATTTCTATGATCTGACATGCATGAGTTAATTATGATTGAATCTTCAGTTTACTAGTTGATCACTATAGGCAGTGCCCCACTACTGCAGATTACACCCCACTATTGGACCTCCCACTAATTCCTCCATCAGTTAGAACTAGTTTAACTGACTTTAACTCATTTGGATTGAAATACATAATTACAACTCAAAATAAACTCAATTAGTGCTCCTAATTGTAGGAGAAACTCTACATGACTCTAGGTCGACTCGAATTAACTGAGCTAACTAAGTCAAATTAACTTAGTTAACTATTACAAGTTGTCATGAGATGTGGAATTACAATTTAATTCCCAATTTAATTCAAGGACAAATTAAATTATGATTTTTCTTGAGTCTAGTTTTAACATTTCTTCTTGTTGTTTTCAACAAGAACTTGATTAAATTGGGATCTGATGGTCTCTTTCATGTCATTGATCTGACCGAAATACCCCATGGGATCAATATTTGTTTTTATGCACCATTCTTCTGGTTTTGGTTGTTATTTGTATGGAAATCCCTATCCTATTGTAGGCTTCTGAAACTGACAAGATCCATACTTAATTCCACCTATGGGACTCATCTCGACAGGTTTCATATGAAATGATTAAAATTGCAAGAGATATTTGGTATATCCTAACTTCTCCCTACCATTACTTGGCTTGTTTAACACTTTTGAAATATGAGTCTAGAAAGTGTGAATATGGTTGTCGTTGGGGGTCAAGCTCTTGATTCTGAGCTGGAATAATGGAAACAATCCATTGAGAATTTGTTCAAAGTGTTCAGGGCATGGCCGAAATCTCAACTAAAATGATAGAGCTCGTGGAAGGTGAGAAGGAAGCTATATTCAACCTACTGGAGAAAAAATATGAGTGGATGCAAATGAGAATAGACAGGAAGCTTGCAAGTTCAGAGTCTGGGTTGCTCATGTGAAAATGCATGCCAGTGGAAACAAGTTGTTTGTTGGTGACCTGGGTTACTGAAGTCCATGAGGAGGAGGCTGGATGCACTTCATTTAGAGAAGGTTCATCTTGTGTAAAGATGAGCTCCAAGAACATGCAACAAAAGTTGGGCCCTCCTAGTTCTTCTAAATAGTATTCTTTTTCTATGTACTGCAAGTATGTAAAATTGTTGGGGAAATTTTTCAGAGAATATGGGAGATTTCATTGTAAAATCATAGTCTAGAAAGGCCGCAGAGACAAAAAAAAAATGTTATGGATATACTGGAACATTGAAGCAACAAAAATCATAGAAGCATGTCAATGGTTCTGGTCATGCAACCAAATATTTTAATAGTAAATCTAACAATTTGGTTAAAAAAAATCATCTTATATAATTTGGGTGATTAATTTTTTGTAAAGAAATAAAAATTGGTGAATCAATTTTTTTATAAAAGCATGGAGAATTAGCCCATGAGAAAAAAAATTCCTATAAAAGTTTCCCTATATATAGGTTGATTTGGCTGATAATGTCACTTATCTAATTATTGGAATGGGATCTATCTCATTATGCATGCCTTCAATTGATATTATCAAACTTGATAACGTTATAATATGCTTTAGTTTTAGCAATGATGGACCTTAGACATGTCACCAAGTTTAATGATAAATAGATTACTATGAAACATTGAAGCTAGGATCCTGATCAATTTTTATATAGATGTCAAAGGGTGGCATTTACAAGTTACTTACTAATCAAATAAAAAATGGATCTCTAGTGCATGACAATGACCAATTTTGTGAGATTTTGCATAAGAGATTTAGTTCTCTACACAATGAAGAATTACCTCTTTTGAAGGATGTCATGTGGGAATTATGTAACTTGAAGATAGAGAATAAAATAATGTGTAAGGGTTGTGCACTAATAAACATTCCAAGATTTATTTCTCTAGTAGTGAGATGTTGGGTGTGGAGCCTGATTATCTTCCTGATTCAAAGGTCTTTATTTTAGCTGGATGTATACTCCAGGAAGACTATACACCCCTCCATGTGAGGGGGGCTTGTCACCCATAGTTTGAGGATTCAGGGCCAGCAGGCCCCTGGCAGGGGTTCAAGGGCAATGCCATCGAAGCTAAAAATAGATGAAAAATTGCCTTGTAAAATATTGTAATTTCGTAGTCAATCTGGGTCATTCATTAGGCAAAGGATATGATGATAGAAGTTAAGTTAATTTAGGGTTTTCACCCTAGAAGGTAACCCTCAGTTTATATGAGGGAATTGTATTGCAGTTTTAGATTATTATGCTAAGAGAGAGAGAGAGAGAGAGAGAGAGAGAGAGAGAGAGAGAGAGAGAGAGGAGGTTGTGTGAGAGTGAAGAGGAAATTACAATGGATCTATTGTAGGTTGTATCTCTTCATTTTGCTGGATAATATAAAAGGAAGGATTAGATGTTTCTCTGTGGGCTTAGTCCAAATTGGGTGAACCACGTATATATGTGTCTCTCTTGTTTTATCAGCTTATGTATTTTTGTTTCCACAATATTTTATCTGTTCCATTTCTCTGTAATATATTTTTCTAACAAACTCCTTTAGATCCTTGATTTAATTCATTTAGATGTGTGTGGTCCTATGTCATCAATGTCATTGATGGGTCATGTTTATGTTTTTTACTTCATATATTACTCTATTAACAATTGGATATATTTTAAGAAGATCAAGGATGAAGTTTTCCATAGTTTCCAAGATTCAAACCTCGTATAGAGAACTGAATTGGTAATAAAATTAAGGTGTTGAGATCAAATAATAGAGGAGAGTACAAATACAATGAGTTTGATTCCTTTTGTGAGGATTAGGAGGGAGTTGATAATATATTACAAACCTTGATGGATTGGTATTGCAAATAGAAGAATAGATCCATCATAGAGAAAATCAAGGTTATGACTCATGATCTAGACCTACCCATATTTCTTTTTGTAAAAGCATGAAATAAAACTATTTATATTTTAAACATTTTTCCTTTAAATATACTAAAGGACAAGGCACCTGAAGAATTGGTGAGAATCCACAATTATTTATTTATTTTTATTTTTTAATGTATACTCACATTCCTAATGAGAAGAGATCTAATATTGAACCATTATATTGAATGGGATAATTTTCTTTATAATGAATCCTTAGAGTATTATAATGTCTCTAGATTTTATCATGTTAAAAGATAACAATAAGCTAAGGTATGAATTTTGATGAGGATACTTAGGCCTCTAAGTCTTGAGAACCTCTTGGGGAGGTTGACGAGGGTGAAAAAATTATTTCTCCAAATGTTGATCCACATATTTCATAAAATATGGATTCATATTAGAAATGATCTAATGTAAGATCAAACCCAATATTACATCTAGTACAACTCAAAAGCCTAAGGGTATTATTCAGACATCATGGGACACACAAGAGAAAGTGGGAGTTTCAATGACTTATTTTTGCGTAATTAATCCCCTTATGAAGTTTCATAATGATGTACTAAGGGCTTCCATCATCGAAGTAGAGAATCATAATTTTCAAGAGGTTGCAAATACACAATAGGGGTTGTGGGATGCCATGGTAAAGGAATATCACTCAATTTAGTAAAAAAATGTTCAAAATATTGCACTAAGACTAGAGGGGGATTATGTGATATATATATAAGGTGGTTATATATGGTGAATCATGTAGCTAATGGAAGGATCATAGATAAGTAAAAGGGTTTATTTATTGCACAAAGGTTTTCCCATGAAGACAAAGAGATAGTTGTCTACAATGATACTTTTGTTCTAATGGCAAGATACACTTATATTATAGTGATTATGTCTCTGGCGTGTTATATCATTTGTTCTTTATACCAAGTGGATGTAATGACAACATTTTTTGATGGAAATCTATAGGAGAAAGTGCACATCAATCAACCTAGGGGCTTTAAGGTATGTGGGCGAGATACTCATATGTGTAGGTTAGAGAATTCCCTTTACAAGCCAAAGAAGCCACCATGTGTTGGATACTCATATATTGATGAGTGCTTCTTAAATTTGGGCTTCACCAAAATGGCTAAACTAATTTCGTTAAAAATTAGATTAAAAGGGAAAAGGAAAAGGAAAATTTGTCTTCCAAAAGTGTCAATATCATTATTTCTAAATTGCGAAATCGGATTCTAAAAATGTGAATATTGGTTTTCAAAAATGTTAATTTCAAATAATTTGAATCTAAAGGCTATGAATTTGTTGAGTATGTGTTATATTCTTTACACGATTATCCCCACACACTATAAAAATGTGTGATACGTACTAAAGGGTGGAAGTCCCCTTGCATAGGGGTTTGGGCAAGATGGCCCCAGAAAAAAATAAATAAATAAATAAATAAAATAAAAATAAAAATAAAAATAAAAATAAATGAAATAAAATAAATAAATAAAATAAAATAAATTGGGCATATTTTTGTAATTGTTTTTGGCAATTTGGAACATAGTTTTGCTAAAATCAATTTTGTGGCACATGGTGGTTTTTCCCATGGTTTTCGAGTTATGGTTAAGGAACTATGGCTACATTCTAATCCAAGGTAAATGTATTAGCAACTAATGGATTCTTTCTCTCTCTCTCTCTCTCTCTCTCTCTCTCTCTCTATATATATATATATATATATATATATATATATATATATATATATATATGTATGTATGTATGTATATATATATAGCTTGGTTTTGTGTTTCTAGGATAAAAGCCAAAGATATATTTATATATGTATCTTGTTTGTGTGTATGTTTGCCATTGCATATTTTTTGTTTTAAAAAGAATATATTTGTAGCAGCTAATTGTAAAGGATTAAAACCAGCAATTGGTATCTGAGTAGCTTTGGTTTCAAGGTGATGCCTTTGTGGCTAAGAGGTTTTGATGATTCCTATGGTAGACCATATTACAATGCGATATATGTGGAAGTGGTTCTTATGATGAAAAGGAAATGGTGAGTTTTTCAAAGATAGAGATTGAGAAATTAAATGGGTATATTTTTTTATTTGTGAAAGCTCTAAATGGGAGATTTTTTTGTGGACAAAGATCAATGGATCATTATGGATCCAAGCACTACAAAAACAAGGATGTTAATAGAATATTGGAGAAAGTTGGATCGAAAGGAAAAGATAACATTACAATTGTGTTTGTCATTAAGTCTAACTAAATGTTTTAGGGGAATATACAACAAAGTCTTTGTGGGAGAAGTTAGGGGCTTTGTACCATTCTAAGTCCTTGGTGAACAAATTTCTCTCATGGAAGAAGCTATATATCCTGAGGATGAAGGATGGAGACTTAATGAGAGAGAATTGAAATTCCTTCAAAATTATAGTAAGTAATCGATTATATGTTGATATTAATATTTTAGAAGAAAATAAATGCATCAATTTGTTATGTTCTCTACCAAACTCTTGGAATAGTTTGGTTGTTTCCATAGGTAGTAATGAAACCACTTTAAAGTTCAATGAAATAGTTTGATCCTTATTATTGGAGGAGATGAGATGGAAAGACATGGAAAGCCAAAATGAATATGACTTTTCTTATAAGAGGACACTCCTATAATAGAAACAAAAATAAGTCCTTCATTGGCAGATCTAAATCTATATGAAGATATAAATCTTTAAGAAAGTTCGTAAAGGTATGTCAGAGATGTGGAAAAGAAGGGCATTACAAGAAAGATTGTAGATCTAAAATTCCTGAGAAAGGGAAGGGATCTGAGGATGATCTTTTCACAAAAGCAAAAACCTTCTCAAATGAAGGAGGGGATGTGTACTTGGATTCTTTAAGTACACATGTAGATCATGAGGCATGGTTGGTCAAATCAGGTGTGTCCTTTAATATGAATCCTCATAGGGAATGGTTTTGCGAGTATGAAATATTCAATGGTGGTGATGTTTTCTTCGGAGATGACTTGACAAGTAAAATCATAGAACACAGAGAATTCAAGATAATGCTCATGGGTGGAAGAATTAGAACACTCCCTCGATATTTTCACATACCAGGATTGGACATAAATTTTATTTTTGTAAGCAAGATGACTGATGGAGGTGTAAAGACAATGTTTGAAAATGATACCTATAGGATGGTTTAAGTGGAAATGGTATTGCTAAGGGGAATTCAAGTTAGAAATATATATTATTTGTTGGGAAGCATTGTTAGTGATGGGTGAAATAGTTATGTTGTTCCTCAGTGTGGATCTAAAGAAGAAAAAAACTATTATGGTATCTAGAGAAAAGACAATTTTATTGCATCAAATAATGGGACATATCAGAGAGAAGGGCCTTCGAGTATTTCATGGAAATGGTATGGTATAAGGTATATCTAACTGCTCCCTAGATTTTGTTTTCCGTGAATTTTGTTTATGTGGAAGAAAAATTGGGTAAAATTCTACTATGGTGCTATGAGGGTAGAGGGAATATTATAGTTGGCACACAGTAATGTGCTTGGACCTATGTTGATTCCATCACTAGAAAAATATGTATGTTATGTCTTATTTATAAATGAATTATCAAGGAATATATGGATCTATTTCCATAGGAACAAATATTAAGTCTTTTAAAAATTCAAATAGCTTAAGGCTCTTATAAAAAATCAGACAAAGAAGAAAAGTAAGGTGTTGAGGACAGATAATGGTGGAGAATTCTGTGAGAATGAATTTGATTTCTTTTGTAAGAAGTGTAGTATAGCAGGGTAGAATACTACTCCATACATGCCTCAAAAAATGGATTTACAGAAAGGATGAGTAGGACATTGATGAAGAAAGAAAGGAGAATGTTTAGTGGTGTTGGGTTAGGACAAGAATTATATGTAGAGGTAGTGAATACTACATGTTTCCACTCCAAATATTTTCAAAAGGGACCATCCATATCAATATTAATCTTGAAAATTTCTTGAGGAATGAACATGTTACCCACCATTTTGTGGCTGATAGCCCTAGGAGAAATGTTTTCTCCAAGAAGGTCCTTAGATGGCAGCCAACAACCCCTTTCGGCCACCAACTAGCTAGTTATGCCATTTCTTCACCACCCGAGCCACACATGTGGTGCCTCACGCATTTTCCATGATCATATGTTTGAAGGTGGGCCTCCTGAACCTAAAGGTATCCCTTGTCATTTGGTAATTGGGTATTGTAGTTTGCTTATCATGGACACTTCTAGGCATGGATTAATGGGGGAATTTAATGAAAATAATGGGCTATGTTTGTGCTCTTATCCCCTAGATCCCTTTTGGATATTAACCTTGGATTCTAGTCATGTGCGATCTATTTTACTAACCATTTGACTTTAGGGGTGGTATTTCATGGGAAACCCTGAGTTTGTTTGCATGGTTCCACTCCCTTATCCACATATATTACCCCCTTTCCACTCATTATTACCCCATTCATTATTTCTCCCACTTGGGTCCACATTCCTCTAGCAGGTCCACATAGGGTTAGCTTTTCCCGTCACCTTGACCACACCTTCGGTGAGGCCTGGAATGATGTCCCGAAGGTTGATGCAACCAAAAAGAAAGATAAAATCATAATTGGCCGCATTCAATAGGAAAATATACCACAAAATGAAAAATATGGTCAGGAAAAACACATTTATCATGTAGGAAAAAGCCAATATATGAGTTCTACCCCATCATCATGGCCATCACCCTATTTCCTACAGGTTCTATGAGCCTCTGTCATCATATAGGAACCCATGATTGTCCCAACCCCTGGTGGGCAGTGAACCACCCTAACTTAAAAGGGGGTATTCACTGCTATATCTCACACATCATGCTCTTACCCCTTGAGCCTCGAGCAGTTAATCAAATAAAAATCATAAAAAGGAAAAAGGAATATAAATAAGGGTGGGAAAATCAACCCTAGGGCACCTCATGTATCATGATTTCTCCTCCTATACATTATATACCTGAGTGTGGACTTCCCTTTTATTAGCTACCCTTATACCCCAACATGTGGCCCATGGTTGTCCCTTCTCATCCCCTACTTCATTAACCTCTCTATCACATACCATCGCCTTTTAAAGGAGGTACCTTGAACATATTATCCCATTTAGAAGTAGAAACCACCTAATATGATACTTGGTTAACCCCATTTGGAGCTTGGAGACATTAGCACATGCCAAAGCCCATCATCGAAGTGTGGGCCATTATGAAGTCCCCACCTATGGTCCATGGTTGGTAAGCTCTTTTACTCAATTTCTCTAATGACTTATTGTACTTAAAGGCTAGGGGACACATTGGATCTTATAAAGGATTGTAAATGGTCTCCATCTTGGGTTTGGTCTCCTTATATAAGGTCCTAACCCTCCAAAGGGCTATATTGGCACATGTAGGGTGTGCGTTGAGATCCATGGGCCTCCATACTAGTAGCAAAACACTCCATGGATCCCCAAGGATGTTTAGAGATTGCTCGAGATTCACTTATTCGACAAGGAAGATGCACTTGGTTCACTTTTTCCTAGCCAACCCAAAGACATACCATGCACTTGGAAGTTAACCTGGGACTTCTAAGATGATGGAATCACCTACACCATCATAAGAGCCATTAAAAATGATCTACATGCACCTTCAACTCATTTGGAAACCCAAGAGGTTATTATTATGCTCCCACACCCACTAGGAGCACCACAAGTTTATTGTTTGGGGAACAAGGGTCAACCCCTTATCCATCACTTTTGAGGGTCCTATTCTTCATTATGGAACCTATGGACCTCATCAAGCCTCTTGGATGGCCCTATGACATGTATTATTTATCATTTGACCTCTTAAGGGGCTTATTATTTCATTTGTGAGCTAGTTTGGTGGGCTTTTCACCAAAATTTAGGTTATTAGCACATTATTATTTTGGGGGATTATGTAGTCCTAGGAGACTAATTTGAGCTCCTCATTACTATATAAATACAAGTGATATGATTTCAGTTTCTCATCATCACTCTAGATTGGATCTCTCTTCTCTCTTGAGAATTTCACACTTTTTCTTGGAAGATGAATTGGTGCTTTATGGATGAATTTTGATGTTTGGATTTGATTTATCTTATCTTGGAGCTTCTGTATTTTCAAATTGTTGATGGTTGGATATGTTATATTACATGTGAGTACATGCTTTTAATTCTATTCTTATTTTTCTTTGTCATATACATTGGATTGGGAATTTCACTATTTTTAGGGCTAATTTTTGCATGTATTTACTGCTTAAATTGTGGAATTTTGTCTCTATATAGCATATCTCAATGTATGGGACATGTAATTTTGAATGAAAGTTACTAGGGATAATTCTATCAATGAATTCATCTTGATAATCCATCACCTTTTGCAAGTCGAATTATAAAGTTGTAAGTTTGCTTCCCTTTTCCCTATAAGACAAGCGAAGTATTTTGAAGGCCTCCTTGATCAAGAAACAGGGTCCTCATTGATATTTTTTCTCGAATCCATTCTCCCAAGACAATGGCACTAATATTCCAAGAGGTGGTCACTCAAAAATCAACTATTTTTCACCTTCTTCTAGGTCTAGCCAAGTTGCATCACCTAGCATCACTTTCCTGAAAAGGTAACCCTCCGAAAAGTTCGATCTCCTAGCCTCTCCTACGCTAGAATGTCCTCAAGACCTCCTATAATTTTGAAGCCATTGTGATGGTGAGGTTGTGAGATAGCCCAAGCCCTGGCTCCAAGATCAAAATTCTCCCTAGCATCCCCAAGGTTAGTGCCTCACAGGATCAATTTGACACTTTTAAGAAAAAACTATTTCTTTTATCCTTCCCCCCTCCTTATCTGGGCTAAGAACATCATTGGTTTCTAAATTCTTACCCCTCACCTAGATTGGGTCGACTTGGTCCCGCACCTTTGAAAAGTAAAAACTTCAAGAACCGTTTGGGAAGTCAATTTCAATAAGGATTTTAGGATTGAGAAACTCCTTCATAAGGCATATTCCTCTAAACATAACCCTCAAGTCGCCATCTCCTTCTCCTAGAAATTTTATACCTTTCTTGATAAGCAAGAAAGCTCTATTCTTAAAACCCATTCTGGGAAAAGGATTATAAGGCTCACTTCATATCCATTGGTTGATTCATCCTTCACAAGTGACCTTCTACATACCGGGTCTCCTCCCATCGAAGAAAGTCCATAAAGAGTAGGGATTCTTAGCTAGCGGGACAATGGGCTAAGCCTCCATCGTTGCCCTTTGACCTATCATTTTCCCTCTAGGAAGCCCTCTTCTGCCCTTTGCTAGTTTGAATGGTAACATTTTGGCGTCATTGTCAGGGACACGAAACATGTGTTTTGTTCCCCATATGACATATTTACATATTATTATTGGTCACTCCATTGAAAGAATGAAGCACTAGTTATTCATTCAACTTCAAAGTAATGCTTGTAGGGTGAAGAAATAATCTATCAAGGCACCTACATTCACCCCCGCGACCCCATTTTCAATTTTAATGTGTAAAACTTCTGAGAAATGGACCATTCCAAGATCCCTCCTTCTCCCTATGATGACCTTATTTGCGAAGAAGCTCTAGAGCACCCCGAAATCAAGAAATGGATGAGAAGTTGGATACCTAAATTCAAACGAAGTCCTAATCAATATCCCAATGTCCATCTCGATGAATTCTATTTTGTAGAAATTTTGAATAATTTAACACATATTCAACAAAGATTATCCTGATCATGTACTATTGCGGAATACATACACAATACATAAGCTCCTCTACGTTGATCATCAATATAGCAGCATCCATAACAATAAAACATCAAGAGCATTCACACATTAACACAGTATGTATCTCAGGGAAAGCATCTCGCTAAAAACCCCAACTATCTGTATATTAATGATTGAGTCATGTAACATTACACAACATAATACTTCTCACAAGTATCTCCACCTCTGTTACACACAATACAGCTCAGATCTGATCTCCAAATCTCTTCCACTGCTTGCCTGCCTCCACTGTTCAATACCTACTCAAGAACTGATGAGAATGGCTTACCAAACTCGTTTTTCACCTGTAAAATAGTCACTCACTATTTGTTGGACGTGAGCACAAGCTATAATGTGGGAAAATACGTGAGAAAACTCATTGGCATACTCAATCCCTTGATTGTGCAAGATCTGGTGCACAACTATAGTCACAACTGATAGCAATTTGATTCTCTACCACCTGTCCTTGTTGAACTGAACATGCACTGACATGCAACTGAGTTAACTGATGTATTCATTAGTTGTATTATGAGATAATAACTTGTGAACTAATTAATAACTAATTCACCCAACTCATCTCTAGTCTATTTTCTAGTTAGACTAAATACAACCAGTTTAACAAAGCTAAATTGAACACAACTCCATCAACTCCACAATCAACTCCACCAAACTCAACTGATTGAGTTCTAATTGAAGTCATGCATGCAACAACTCAACTGACTCATAAGAAAAGTGTATTTCCTTCTGACAGCTGCATGTGCCACCTCTATAGCTCAAACTGAAGTGCTCCAAGAGAATAAGATTAAGTTTATAGTCCAAATATTATTGTGAGATAATAATATTTGACTTTTCTATTTTTGACAGCTAGTCTAAAAATAGACTTTGATCACTCACACTGTGATCACTCACACTTTCATCAAAAATAGAAGTCCATCTATTTTTTCCCAACTTGATCAATCATCCATAAACAGCAACCTGCAATCCATAGACATGATCCATATGTCTAAAAATAGACATAGTGTAAAAATAGACTTGTGCCAAAAATAGCCTGCGGGCCCACTTAGTGAAGGCGACTCTTTTCACTAAGCTCCATCATCTTGTTGCAATCTCAACACTCCCTCTCGACAAGATATGGATTATCAGCAACCCCTATCCTACCTCGGTGGTACTCGAATTTGCTCCTGGTGAGAGCCTTCGTCAGAATATCAGCATCCTAATCCTCCGTTGGAATGTATGAAAGTAACATGATCCTCCGCTGCACACAATCTCTGATATGATGGTACCTGATGTCAATATGTTTAGATCTATCATGAAATACAGGATTAGCTGAGAGTTTAATGCAACTCTGGTTATCACAGTAAATCATAGTAGGATCCAAATGAGAACCGAACAAACCAACTAGGATCTTCCTCATCCATATAGCCTTGCATGCACCCAAACTTGCTACCATATACTCGGCCTCCGCTGAACTGAGTGCCACGGATCTCTGTTTCCTGTTGTACCAAGAAACTGTTATCGATCCAATACTGAAGACCCCTCCTGATGTGCTCTTTCTGTCTGTTGGGCTCCCTGCCCAATCTGCATCCGTGAAGCCACATAGCTTCACCTCATCCTCCTGTCTGTACCACAAACCATATCCCGATGTGCCTCTCATGTAGCGCAATACATGCTTGCCCGCCTTCCAGAAGAGCTTGGTAGGCTTAACCATAGCTTGTGAAAGCTGGTTAACTGCATAGCATATATCAGGTCGTGTATTGACCAAATACATCAGTGACCCCACCAACTGTCAATAAACAGTGGCATCCACTTCTTCTCCCGAAGTGGCATCCTCCTTCCTCCAACCTCCAGGAAGAGGAGTATCAACAGGCTTGCAGCCATGCATTTTGAACTTCTCTAGTATCTCCCGAGCATACTTGCCCTGAGAAACAAACAGTCCACCACTGCGCTGCCATATTTCCAATCCTAGGAAATAGTGAAGGAGGCCAAAATCCTTCATCTCAAACTCTGTAGCAAGATCCTTCTTGCATGATAGTATCAACAGCTCATCACCCGTTAGAATCAAATCATCAACATACAGTACAATGATAAGCAACTTACCCTCCACCACAATCTGGTATAGGTTCGGATCCGCCTCGCTCTTGGAGAATCCAAGTCCTGTGAAATAGCTGTCTATCCCTGTGTACCAAGCACGTGGTGCTTGCTTCAACCCATACAGCGCTCTCTTGAGCCTGCACACATGCGACTCGCTACTGAAGACTTCAAAGCCTTCGGGTTGCTCAATGTACACCTCCTCCTCAATGACTCCGTTGAGGAACGCAGTCTTCACATCCATCTGATGAATGTGCCATCCCATCTGCGCTGAGAGAGCAAGAATCGTCCGTATGGAAGAATACCTTGCGACAGGTGCAAAGGTCTCCTCATAATCGATCCCCTCAATCTGTGAAAAGCCTCAGGCAACAAATCTTGCCTTGTACTTCTCCACACTCCCGTCAGCTGCTTGCTTAACTTTGTAGATCCATCTCGAACCCACCACTGATTTCCCTTCCGGTCTAGGAACAATCTCCCATGCACTGTTTCTGACAATAGAATCATACTCTTCCACCATGGCGTCTACCCATGCGAGATCCTCCACAGCTTCCTCGAAAGAGGATGGCTCAGTCACAACACACTTGCTCATAAGAGCCATGTATCCAGTGTATCGATCAGGTGACTGTCTCTGCCTGCATTGGGCTGTAGGTGGTCCTACAACTTTCTCTGCATCTTGAGCCAGTCGCTCAGCTTCTGTCAAGCGCTTTCGCCCTCTGATGGTTGGCGCTGCATGAGTGGTCTCTTCCACTCCATGAACCTCGTCTTGTGGCTGATCCACGTCTTGAAGCTCATCCTTAGGAACTAATAGCTCCTCATCTGCATGCAAGTGTAGCTCCCTCTCAAGCGAACACTTCATGGCTTTCTCCTCCTGAAATTTTATATCCCGTCGCACAACAATTTTACCACTGTCTGGAAAATACACACGATAGTTGTGGGGCGCATCAGTGTACCCCACAAATATCCCAACCTCTGCAGTCGGCTCCAACTTCTTCTTGGCATCCTTTGTCACATGCATGTAAACGTTAGCACCAAAAATCCTCAAATGAGAAAGATCAGGCTTCTTACCAGAATAAGTCCCCTCAGGTGTACTCATGCCAAGTATCCTATGAGGACAACGGTTCTGCACAGAAACTGTTGTATTGCATGCTTCCACCCACAAGTGAAGGGGTAGGCCCTGATCATGCAACATTTCCCGTGCAGCACCCACAATCGTTCTGTTCTTCCGCTCAGCTATCCCGTTCTGTTGTGGGTTATGGGGAGCTATGAGCTCTCTACGAATCCCTTCTGCCTTGCAGAAATCCTTGAACTCGTCCGAGATGTATTCACCACCATTATCGCTCCTAAGAGCCTTCACCTTCTTCCCCGACTCCTTCTCAACCAGTGCTCTGAATTCACAGAACTTTGAATATGTCTCGCTCTTCTTCTGCATGAAGAAGATCCAGCACTTACGAGAGAAATCATCAACAAAAATCACATAATACCTGTGTTTTCTGTCGAAGCAACTGAGAAAGGTCCACACACGTCTGTGTGAATTCTCTCAAGGATCATTGTGGTGCGACTATCCTTCTCGTGAAAGGTGGCTTTCACAAACTTCCCCAAAGTACACCCCTTGCACTGATCTGAATGCGCAAGTGTGCCTTTAGGAAGCCCTGTAGTGATCTGCTGTAGTATCTTCAAGGCTCCATGGTGAAGGTGACCCAATCTTCTGTGCCACAACTCGCCATCATCCTGGCTCACCAATCCTTCTGTCTTTCCTGCCATTGTTGTGCATCCATCTACATGCAATTGATAAAGGTTCCTCACTCGAACCCCTATCTTCCGGGTCTCACCAGTTGTCTTGCTGCGCAGGAAGGCCTTTCCCTCACTGAAAACAACATCATACCCCTTGTCTTCTAACATCGCCACTGAGATGAGATTCTTCTTCAATCCTAGAACATGCATGACTTCCTTCAATACAAAGGGTTTACCAGACTCCCTCTCAAAGGAAATGGTACCGATATCGGTCGCACTGTATCTACCATCATCGCCCATCTCGATGTGCACTCCAAGATCTTTGTCCTCCAGATCAGAGAACAAATCTCTATCTCCCGTCATGTGAAAAGACGCACCACTGTCCAAGAACCACACTGATCCCATCACACTTGAAACCAAGCATGCGATCAATGAAAAATCAAGCTCAAACTGTGAGGCTAGAGCCTCTCCTGCTGAAGATCCAGCAGCCTGCTTGTTCTTCTTTTTCTGCGGACAATTAGTGGCATAGTGTCCGTGCTGGTGACAGTGAAAAGACTTCACCTTGGACATATCCTGCTTCTTGCCTTTCGCACCGGAATGAGAAGCTTTCTTGCTCTCCCCCTTCTTTGCTTTGGCAGCCAAAGTGCAATTCTCTTCATCAGATACCTTTGATGAAGATCCATTCTCACCCTTATTGTTTCTGAGTTTATCCTTGAGCGCCAGGTCGCTCTTGCTTTGGAATAACATTTGCAATCCGTTGAAAGACATTTCAACAACACTGCTGCAAATTCGATTTTCCACCAGCTCCAAACTCAACCGCCTCCGTTCCAAAATTCGTGAGAACACAATAATTCTCGTACAGAGATTGATTGTATGGGCATTCACCGAATATCTCACCTTCCAAAGGAAGGATGAATCCAGAGGCTACCTGGCCCGATTACAGACTCTGCCTGAAGAAATAGAATGTAAACACTTCCTGAATAGTAGATCTGATGATCAATCCTTGCTTGATATCCTGTAAAAATCTCTTCTACAAATCAAGCGGCTCCGATACCATGTAGAAACTTTTTCTACAATTATCTAGCTTGCTCTGATACCATGTAGAAATTTTGAATAATTTAACACATATTCACAGAGATTATCCTGATCATGTACTATTGCGGAATACATACACAATACATAAGCTCCTCTACGTTGATCATCAATATAGCAGCATTAATAACAATAAAACATCAAGAGCATTCACACATTAACACAGTATGTATCCCGGGGAAAGCATCTCGCTAAAAACCCCAACTATCTGTATATTAATGATTGACTCATGTAACATTACACAGCATAATACTTCTCACAAGTATCTCCACCTCTGTTACACACAATACAGCTCAGATCTAATCTCCAAATCTCTTCCACTGCTCAATACCTGCTCAAGAACTGATGAGAATGGCTTACCAAACTCGTTTTTCACCTGTAAAATAGTCACTCACTCTTTGTTGGACGTGAGCACAAGCTATAATGTGCAAAAATACGTGAGCAAACTCATTGGCATACTCAATCCCTTGATTGTGCAAGATCTGGTGCACAACTATAGTCACAACTGATAGCAATCTGATTCTCTACCACCTGTCCCTGTTGAACTGAACATGCACTGACATGCAACTGAGTTAACTGATGTATTCATTAGTTGTATTATGAGTTAATAACTTGTGAATTAATTAATAACTAATTCACCCAACTCATCTCTAGTCTATTTGCCAGTTAGACTAAATACAACTAGTTTAGCAAAGCTAAACTGAACACAACTCCATCAACTCCACAATCAACTCCACCAAACTCAACTGATTGAGTTCTAACTGAAGTCATGCATGCAACAACTCAACTGACTCATAAGAAAAGTGTATTTCATTCTGACAGCTACATGTGCCACCTCTGTAGCTCAAACTGAAGTGCTCCAAGAGAATAAGATTAAGTTTATAGTCCAAATATTATTGTGAGATAATAATATTTGACTTTTCTATTTTTGACACCCAGTCTAAAAATATACTTTGATCACTCACACTGTGATCACTCACACTTTCATCAAAAATAGAAGTCCATCTATTTTTTCCCAACTTGATCAATCATCCATAAACAGCAACCTGCAATCCATAGACATGATCCATATGCCTAAAAATAGACATAGTCTAAAAATAGACTCGCACCAAAAATAGCCTGCGGGCCCACTTAGTGAAGGCGACTCTTTTCACTAAGCTACATCATCTTGTTGCAATCTCAACATATTTGGCCTTAGCCCTAACAGGGATTGAAAATGAGGACACAATCATGAAATTGTTGGCCTTATCATTTGTAGGCCAAGCTAAAGATTGGTATGATAACCTCCTGTAGAAAAACTTGTAGATTCACAAGCTCATGTAATCTACTAAAACAAGAGACAATAATATACTTCTACTCTTTACAACAGAAGCCCATTAGCATCAAGCATACAATAATCAACAGAGGAAGAGAATCAACGACACATAACACAATAAATATCCATGGGAAATCCATAGCTCAAAACCCCACTATCTATTTTGTATTAATCCGGAAAATCATGATGAAATAACAATGCTTGTTCTCTCTAGAACAATCCCAACACTCATCAAAATTAAAACTCCAACTCATAAGAAAGCTCAAGGCAAAATCTTAGCCTCTTCAGAAGTTCTCCAAGTCTCTATTCCAATGTGTAATTCCTATGAAGGATAGTTTGTATTGAAATGGAAATAAAACCTTTAAAAATAGCGCAATCCATCAAGGATCAGTTCGTGATTGCATTCACTATCAGTGCAACTCAGAAAAATATAAAACAATTAGTACAATGACCCTACACTCTAGTGTCAACTAGGTCTTTCTCATAATCAACATGCATGAGTTTCTGATGGTGGAATCTTTAGTTAACTAAAGTAGCATTAATTAGGTCACTAGTGTCTCAACTGACTGTTTACTCACTATTAGTTCCTGAAACTGATTGGAACTAATTTAACTAGACTTAACTCAATAAATTGAGTAAACTAATTAAAACTCATTCAGAACTCATCCTGGATTCCTATAAGTTAGGGAGAACATATACATGTCTTCTAAAAGACTTCCAATTCCAATTTCCTATATTAATTAAGTTAATTAAACTTAATTAATTATTTTCAAATTGTTATGAGAAAATAATTCTATTTTAATTCACAATTTAATTCAAGGATAAATTAAACTGGAATTTTTTGTTACCATTTCTCAATACTCTCTGTCAACACGAAAGGGATTATCCACTACCCCAATCCTGTCCCTGTGTAACTCGAATTTACATCTTGGCAATGCCTTTGTCAATATGTCAGCATCTTTCTCCTTCATGGTAATGTAATCTAACAACATGATCCACCTCAATACACAATCTCTGAGATGATGATATCGAATATCTATTGAATATGCTTGGACCAATCATGAAAAACTGGATTTTCATAGATTTTGATAAAACTCTGATTATCACAATAAATCACTATCAGATCCATCTTTTGACAAAATAAACCAACCAGGATCTTCCTCATCCAGATAGCCTCACATGCTGCTTGACTTGCAGCCATGTACTCTGCCTCTACCGAACTGAGTGCAAGTGATCTCTATTTCCTATTGTGCCAAGAAACTGCAACTGACCCAATACTAAAGATCCCTCTTGATGTGCTCTTCTTGTAAGATGGACTCCCCGCCCAATCTGCATCAGTGAAGCCTTTAAGCTTCACTCCCTCTGTGTATTTGTACCATAACCCAAACTGAGTAGTGCCTCAAAGGTATCTCAATACATGATTTGCCACCTTCCAATACAACTTGGTAGGCCTAACCATCGCTTGACTAACTTAGTTAAATGCATAACACATATGTGGTCATGTGTTCACCAATTACATGAGTGAACCCACAAGATGCCTATAAATAGTAGCTTCCACCACTTCTCCTGAAGTAGCATCCTCCTTCCTCCATTTACTAGCTAGAGGAGTGTCCATGGGTTTACTACTCTCCGTGTGGAATCTCCTGAGTATCTCATTGGCATACTTTCCTTAAGAAACAAACAAATCCCCATCTCCCTACCATACCTCCATTCCAAGAAAGTAATGCATGAGCCCCATGTCCTTCATCTCAAACTCTCTTGCAAGGTCCTCCTTGCAAGATTTGATGAGCTTCTCATCACCTGTCAGTATGAGATCATGTACATAAAGTACAATGATCAAAATCTTACCTTCCACCACTATGTGATATAGGTTCACATCCACTTCACTCTTCATGAAGCCCAACCTAGTGAAGTAGCTATATATCCTGGTGTACCAAGCACATGGTGCTTTCTTCAGCCCATACAACACTCTCTTGAGTTGGAACACATGTGACTCATGGTCCAAGGTTTCAAAACCTTTGGGTTTCTCTATGTACACCTCTTTCTCAATCATGCCATTGAGGAAGGAAGTCTTCACATTGATGTGATGGCTACTCCAACCCATCTGTGCAGATAGTGCCAAGATAGATCTAATATATGAGTACCTTGCAACAGGAGAAAATATCTCATCATAGTCAATCCCCTCTACCTGTAAAAAGACATGGGCCACAAATATGGCCTTATGCTTCTCAACGCTACCATATGCAGCTTTCTTTACCTTGTAAAGCCATTGGGAGCTCACAACTGACTTGTCCTCCAATATCGGGACCACATCCCAAACACTGTTTCTAACTATGGAGTCATACTCCTCCACCATCGCATCAACCCAAACTGGTTGTTGCGCTGCTTCCTGAAAGGAAGAAGGCTCTGTCACAACACATGCACCCATAAGTGCCATGTATCCAAAGTACCTCTGGTCACCTCCTCTGTCTGTGTTGAGAAGAGGATGCTCTCACATTCTCCCGTGCATCATTAAACAATTTGCCAGCCTCTCTAGTGTGCTTTCTTCCCTCTCTGGAAGAATCTTCCTGAGTGGAAGTCTCCACTCCTGGAACCTCTGCATGTGGTTGCTCCACATCAATCTGAGGCTCCTTAACCTTAGGAACTAAAAGTTCCTCCTCCATATGTAGCTCAAACTCCCTCTCAAAGGATACTTGCATGGCCTTCTCTGCGTCAAACTTGACATCCTTGTGAACCACTGTCATCCGACTAGTTTGCATATACACCTGATAGTTGTGGGGAGTATCAGTGTACCCCACAAAGATCCCCAACTCTGTTTTTAGCTCAAGCTTCTTCCATTCATCTTTGGTCACATGGCAATAAACCGATGACCCAAAAATACTAAAGTGACCAACATCTGGCCTCTTACTAGAATAAGCTTCCTTTGGTGTTTTACTCTCAAGTATCCAATGTGGACTACGGTTCTAAACATAAACGTTGTGTTGCATGCCTCAGCCCATAAGTGTAGTGGTAGGCCCTAATCATGCAACATTTCCCTTGATGCCCCTACTATGCTCCTATTCTTCCTCTCGGAAAACCCATTCTGGTGAGGGTTATGAGGTGCCGTCAACTCTCATTTACTCTCTTCCACTGGAAAAAAATTCTTAAACTCATTGGAGACATATTCTGCACCGTTATCACTCCATAGATATTTAACCTTCTTTCCTGACTCTTTCTTGACCAATGCTTTTAATTCAAAAAACTTTATGAATGTCTGATCCTTTCTCTACATGAAAAATATCCAGCAGTTACGAGAATATTCATCTACAAATATAACATAATGCCTGTGTTTGGTGGTGGATACTGTCGAGAATGGTCCACACACATCTAAATGAAATCTCTCCAAAATAGAATCTGCTTGACTATCTCTATCTCCAAAGGAAGACTTGGTGTATTTTCCCAAGGTACAACCCTTGCATGTATCAACTTGCTCAACCATACCTTTGGGAATACTGGTAGATATTTGCCGCAATATTTTCAAGGCCCCATGATGCAAGTGGCCGAAGCGCTTGTGCCACAACTCGCCAACATCTTCGCTCTGCATCTTTTCTGCTTTTGAACTCAAAGCATCATAGTCCTATACCTCCAGCTTATAGAGATCCTGAAATCGAATCCCTATCTTCTTTACTTGACCCATTGCTATGTGTCGAAGAAAGACCTTTCCTTTCGAAAATATCACATCATAGCCTCTATCCTCAAGCATGGCAATGGATACCAAGTTCTTCGTCAGTCCGGGTAAACTCATAACATTATTCAAGGTGAGTGGAGCCACATTCTCCCTCTGAAAAGTAATAGTGCCCACACCAGTAACACTATACTTACCATCATCACCCATCTCGATATGCATCTTGAGATATTTCTCCTTTAGTTCACTAAATAACACCTTGTCTCTAGTCATGTGGAAAGAAACTCCACTATCTAAGTACCAGACACTTCCCATCATTGAAGACATCATGCATACAATGAGGGAAAAGTCCAATTCGAATTGGGAGGCCAAAGCCTCACCCGCTGCTCCTCCCGAGGACTTCTCCTTGGGCTTCTTCAATGGACAATTTGTAGCAAAGTGACCCATCTTGTGAAAATGAAAGCATTTAACCTTCGTCATGTCCTTCTTCTTATCTCCATGAGAAGAATCTGATTTGGAATGAGAAAATTTACCTTTCCCCTTCCTTTCCTTAATCGCTAAGGTAGATTTCTCTTCATCCTCAGTCATTGATGAAGAGCCATCCCTGGTGTTCCTCCTAATCTCATCCTGCATCAAATCTGACCATAGTCGTTCCCAATCTGGCAACTTCTCCTGACCATCGACAGAGTCCTCATAACTATGCCAAGTCTTTGGGAGTCCAAGAAGAGTAAGGCTCACCGTATCCTCCTTGGCAATTGTGATTCCAACACTTCCAAGTTCATCCCAACATTGAGCGAACCTGGTCAAGTACTTTGGAATCATCTCACCTTTCTCCATCTTGATTTTATGAAGTTTATCCTTCAATGCCAACTTCCTTTGATCACTGCTATTCTGATACAAGTTTTTCAATGTTTTCCACATAACATGCAGAGTTTCCTTTCCATGGAGACTCGAGATAATGTGGTCTCGAACTCCCTCAAGGATTATCCACATTGCCTTCTCCACACACTTCTTCCATTCGGCCAAGTTTAGTGCATCCGTAGCTACTGGCTTGGGGACTTCCTGATCAATGAATTCCGTCAAGCCATTATCTCCTAGCACAACCTCCATCCTGTCCCTCCAGGATATAAAATTCAAGCTACCTTCCAAGGCATACTCTAGCCTTAACCCATGGAATGCCATCTGTCGATCCTGAAGTATGTATGCAAATTCGACTTTCACCTGTAACTCAAAAACTCAAAACTTCGAAATCTCCTCTAGAGAGATGATTTTAAATTAGTGATATCTCCCTCATTCGAACTCTGATTCAGCTGATTGTTTTTTGAATTTAGGTATATTTTCCCAAGGAAACCAAATATGCAATTTGTTCCTGAAATTTTTGCACAAAAATTATTGGAACTTCTCTGCAAAATCTCGTCCAAAAAAAAATCTTGCTCTGATATGATGTAGAGAAACCTATAGATTCACAAGCTCATGTAATCTACTAAAGCAAGAGAAAAGAATGTACTTCTACTATTTATAGCAGAAGCCCATAAACATTGAGCAAACAATAATCAATAGAGGAAGAGAATCAAAGGCACATAACACAATAAATATCCGGGGAAAGCCACAACTCAAAACCCCACTATCTATTTTGTAATAATCTGGAAAATCAAGATGAAATTACAATGTTTGTTCTCTCTAGAATAATCCCAACACTCAGCAAATTCAATCTCCAACTCATAAGCAAGCTCAAGGCAAAATCTTAGTCTCTTCACAAGCTCTCCAAGTCTCTATTCCAATGTGTAATTCCTATGAAGGATAGATTATAATTAAAGGGAAATAAAGCCTCTAAAAATAGTGCAATCCCTCAAGGATCAATTCCTGATTGCATGCACCATCATTGCAACTAAGAAAACTATAAAACAAATAGTACATTGTCCCTACACTCTAGTCTCAACTCGGTCTTTCTCATAATCAACATGCATGAGTTTCTGATGGTGGAATCTTCAGTTAATTAGAGTAGCACTAATTAGGTCACTAGTGTCCCAACTAACTGTTTACTCATTATTAGTTCCTAAAGCTGATTGGATCTAGTTTAACTGGACTTAACTCAATAAACTGAGTTAACTAATTACAACCCATTCATAACTCATCCTGAACTCCTATAAGTTAGGGATAACATATACATGTCTTCTAAAAGAATTCCAATTCAAATTTCCTAAATTAATTAAGTTAATTAAACTTAATTAATTATTTTCAAATTGCTATGAGAAAAGAATTCTATTTTAATTCACAGAACTTATTTCAAGGACAAATTAAACTGGAATTTCTTGTTTCCATATCTCAACACCCCCCTCATGAGATTGCCATTGATTATGAATATTTTGAATATGTCTTCTTAGAAAGATGGGGTGGCACCCCTCATCAAGAATGGATGGCGCGTAGATACCCCTCTGAGGCAAAGCTATGTGATGAAAGGAATAATCTTGAAAAAAGTCTTGATAAAGGTGTGGAATATGCCTCAAGTTCCCCTTTAGTGTCTAAAGAGAATCCTCCTCTTGTTACATGTGACAAGACCTTGGAAAGAGGGGTTGGTGAAAGATTTGGTAATCTGGGTGATGATCAATCTTCTTCAAGTCCACATGATGAACTGAATGACTTTGAGAACATGTGTGTTGAGAAAAATCACTCTATGGAAAGTGAAATTAAGACTAACCTCACCTTTCTCAAGGATAGTACTCTTGATGATTCTCCTTTTGAGAACCTTGAGAAAGGTGGTCCCATTATCCCCTTAGAGGATGACATTGAATATTATTTCCATTATTTATGAGGACATGTCCATTGATACCTTTGGGAAGGAGAATTATCATTTTCCCTTGCATGAAAAGGAGAAATTAGGGATGATTGATTCTCCTTTTTGGGAAGACCATATCTTTGGTACCAAAAATGATAAGATTAATAAGGCCCTTGCTCATACCTACCTTCCTTATGATTTTGGAAGTATTTTCAAATCACTTAAGCCTCTAGAAATGGATTTTCAAGCAAATGATCTCATTAAGACTTCAAATTCCCCTTTGCCCTTTTTTGTTGTTCATAATCTTGAGTCTTCATCAAGTGATCTCCTCTCCCCTTTCCATATCATCTCAAGTAACCATGAGCCCAAGTATAGTGTTAAGGAAGAGCCTCTCATTGATTATACTTTACCTCCTTTGACTCACCCCCTTGGTTTTGATCACTCCATCAACTATCCTCTCTGATGTGACCATGACATTGAGAAACCCATTTGTTGCACTCCTTCTTTCTCTTACCCTTTGTTCCTCTCTCATCACAACCATGTGACATCTTGAAATCATGATATTAAAAGCAGTGATTGTGATGAGGAGTTCTTGAGAGTGATCTTTCATTCCACCATTGTGTACTTAGAAGGAAATCTTGGGACCTCTAGATCGACCTATTTTCTTTCTCTTAGGACTTCCTTTTGCCTCGAATGGAGATCATGTTTTCCCACCTCCCACCCACTTCATCCACCATGTGACTATGTCCACATTCGATTTGGGAGTTGCTACATGAGTAATCATACTGGCAGGCATATGTATATTGATGTGATGATATGTTGGTTGCATTGGCTTTATGATTACACTTAGTATTAGCCTTACTATATGCATGTTAGGATAGGATGCATTGCATGCTCATTTTCTCATTAGAACTAACATCATATGATATTTTTCATGGTAGATTAGATGCATCTAAATTAAAATTTGCATATTTTATTTTTCTGTTGATTTTATGGCCTAAAATGAAGCATGTTCGGTCATGAGACATCGTGAAATCATGTAGCCTTGTGTTCTTCATCTCTTATATGTGTAGGTAAGAGGTCTATGATAACTACGATATTGTTGTTGTTCTTGTGACCTCCCATTCGAGTAGGTTCATCCACTTATCTGAGAGATCACGTCCCAGTTGGAGCCAGATGTTATCCACCATTTTGTGGGTGATATCCGTAGGGTAATTTTTTTCTCCAAGATGGTCCTCAGTTGGAAGCCAATAGCAACTTGCAACCACAAACTATCTCATCGTGGCATTTCTCCACCACCTCAGCCATCTATGTGGTCCCTCACCCATCTTCCATGATCATATGTTTGAAGGTGGGCCTCCCGAACCTAAAGGTATGCCTTGTCATTTGGTAATTGAGTATTGTAGTAATCTTATCATGGAAACTTATGGGCATGGATTAATGGGGGGATTCGGTGAAAATAATGGGCTAGGTATGTGATGTTGTCCCCTAGACCCCTTTTGGATATTAACGTTGGATTATAGTTCTGTGGGATCTATTTTACTAATGATTTGACTTTATGGATGGTATTTCATGGGAAACCATGTTTTTTGTTGAGTTGTCATGCTCCCATTCCGTATATATTACCCCTTTCCATTTGTTATTATCCCATTCATCATTTCTCCCACCTGGGTCCACATTCCTCCACTAGGTCCACACAAGGATAACTTTCCCCTTCTTCTTTCCCACACATTGGGTTAGGTCTGGAATCGTGCCCCGGAGGTTGGTGCATCTAAAAAGAAAGATAAAAGCATAATTGGCCACATTCAACAAGAAAATGTACCACAAAATGTAAAATATGGTCAGGACAAACACATTTAGCATGTAGGAAAAAGTCAATACATGAGCTCTACTCCATCATCATGGCCATCACCCTGGTTCCTATAGGCTCTATGAGCCTCCTTCATCATATATGAACCCATGATTTTCATAACCCCTGGTGGGAAATGAACTACCATACCTTAAAAGGGGGTATTCACTGCTTTACCTCAGATATCATGCTCTTACCCCTCAAGCCCCGAGCAGTTAATCAAATAAAAATCACAAAAAGGAAAAAGGCATCTAAGGAAGGGTGGAAAATCACGATCGGCACACCTCATATATCACGATTTCTCCCTCCTATACATTATATACCCCTGTGTGGGATTCCCTTTTATTAACTACCCTTATACCCTAGAATGTGGCCCAGGGCTGCCCCTTCTCATCCTTTACTTCATCCACCCTCTCTCTCACATAGAACCACCTTTTAAAGGAGTTACCTTGAACATATTATCCCCTTTAGAAGTAGAAACCACCTAATAAGATACTCAATTAACCCCATTTGGATTTTGGAGAAATTAGCACATGCCAAATCCCATTATGGAAGGGAAAGCCATTATGAATTTCCCACATGTGGTCCATAATTGGTAAGCTCTTTTACTCGATTTCTGTAATGACTTGTTGTACTTGAAGGCTAGGGGATGCATTAGATCTTATGCAAGACTATAGATGGTATCCATCATGGGTTTGGTCTCCCTATACAGGACCCTAACCCTCCAGAGGGATACATTTGAACATGTATGGTGTCGTTGAGAGCCATGGGCCTCCATAACAGTAGACAAAACTCCATGGATCCCCGAGGATGTTCAAATATTGCTTGAGATTCACCTATTAGACGAGGAAGACGCACTTGGTTCACCTTTCCCCAATGATCCCCACGGACATACCATGCACTTGAAAGCTGACCCAAGACTTGTAGGATGATGTGGCGTCATCTACACCATATTAAGATCCCTTACAGATTATCTACATGCATCTTCGACTCATTTGTAGACCCGTGAGGTTATTATTGTGCTGCCACACCCACTAGGAGCACCACATGATTATTGTTTGAAGAAAAAGTGTCCAACCCCTTGTCCACCAATTTTGTGGGTCCTATTCTTCAGTATGGAACCTATGGACCTCATCAGGCCTTTTGGAGGACCTACGACATGTATTATTTATCATTTGACCCCATAAGAGGCTTATTATTTCATTTGTGAGCTAGTTTGGTGGGTTTGTCACCAAACGTTAGGTTATTAGAACATTATTTTATTTTTGGGGCTTAAGTAGACCTAGGAGACTAATTCGAACTCCTCATTAGTGTATAAATACAAGTGAAATTAGTTCATTTTCTCATCATCACTTTGGATTGGATCTCTATTTTCTCTTGAGAATTTCACACTTTTTCTTGGAGGATGAATTTGGTTTATCTTATCTTCGAGCTTCTCTATTGTCAAATTGTTGATGGTTGGATATGTTATATTACATGTAAGTACATTATTTTAATGATATTCTTATTATTCCTTGTCATATACATTAGATTGGGAATTTCAATATTTTTAGGGCTAATTGTTGCATGCATTTACTAATTCAATTGTGAAATTCCGTCTCTATATAACGTCTCTCAATGTATGGGCCATGTAATTTTGAATTAAATTTCATAGGGATAATTGTATCAAATATTTCATCTTGAAAGCCATCACCATTTGCAAGTCGAAGTGTAAAGCTATAAGGTTGCTTCCCTTTGCCCTAGAAAACAAGGGAAGTAGTCTGAAGGCCTCCTTGATCAAGAAACAAGGTCCTCATTCATATTTATCCTAGACTCCATTCTCCCTAGACTAAGGCATTGATCTACCAAGAGGTGGTCACTCAAAAATAAACTCGTTTTCACCTTCTTCTAAGTCTAGCAAAGTCGGGTCACCTAGGGCATCACCTTCCCAGAAAAAGCAGCCGTCCAAAAAGTTTGATCTCCTAGCCTCTCCTGTGCTCGTTTGTCCTGAAGGCCGCCTCCAATTTTGAATCCATTTCAATGGTCGGGTTGTGATATAGCCCAAGCCCTAGCTCCGAGATAAAACTTTTCCCTAGCATCCCCAAGGCTAGCGCCTCATAGGATCAATTTGACACCATTAAGCGAAAATTATTTCTTTGATCCTTCCCCCTCCTTGTCTAGGCTAATAACATCATTGGTTGCTAAATTCTTTCCCCTAGCTTAGATTGGGTCCACTTAGTCCCATATGGTCCCACACCTTTGAAAAGTCAAAACTTCAAGAACCATTTTGGAAATCAAGTTCAATAATGATTTTAGGATTTGGAAACTCCTTCATGAGGCATATTCCTCTAAACCTAACCCTCAAGTCCTCATCTCCTTCTCCTAGAAATTTTGTACCTTTCCTGATAAGAAAGAAAGCTCTATTATTAAAACCCCTTCTAGGAAAATGATTATAAGGGTCACTTCATATCCATTGGTTGATTAATCCTTCACAAGTGACCTTCTACATATCAAGTCTCCTCCCATTGGTGAAAGTCCATAAAGAGTAGGGAGTCTTAGCTGAGGTGACAGTGGGATAAGCCTCTTCGTTGCCCTTTGACCTAGCAATTTCCCTCTAAGAAGCCCTCTTATGCCCTTTGCTAGTTTGATTGATAACAATCCTGACGATCTCCATAAATGTAGCCCAGTTTGTAGAGGACAAGGAAAAATCCCAAGCCATCAAACACTATTTCTTCCAAGAACATAAGTTGAAATAAAAAATATCTCTCCAAAGAAAAATGTTATTTTTGTGAAACTTATCTTCTTGAAAATGTGGAATATCAAAAATACAAGATCCTTCCTATTTCCAACTCCAAATTGGTCCCTTCACCAAAGCCCAACCTTATCTACTACCTAATCTCTGCCAACACACCAAGTCTACTACCTTCCTCCAAAACATCCAAATACTATTAAAAATGATAAAAACCCATATATCTAAAAATTATGAGGAGCAAAAAATATGTCACATAAGCCAAATTGTCCCCTGATTTTGCCAACATGTTAGACTAACAAAAATCTATTTCACATAAACAATTTCCAAGGGGATGAAACCTCCAAGCATCTAACCACCCATTTGACAGCTAAAATCCTTCCTTGAGTTTCCACATAAATCAAACGAAGACCTCCCCTCATCCTTGGGCATGATGTAAACATCCCAGGGAACCACGGGAAGACCTTAACATCCACCATATTTGGCCTGAAGATAAGAACATCGAATCTTGTCTAGTTAATAGAACGGAATCTACTTGGGAAGCCCACATGACACATAGTAAATATGAAGGCCTCAATAATTATGTTCACCATTGTCAGTTTATCATGAATGAGAAGATTTATGTACCTACAAACAATAATCTTATGTTTTGAATCTATCCATGCAATTATCCCACATAGCAACAGGGGAAAGGTTAACCCTATAAGGAATGCCAAGATATTTCACAATAACCCATGGCTAAAAAATGTAAAAGAAGTTGGAATCCATGTAGGAAGATTATCAAGATCAACAAGCCAAAAGTTCATCTTATGGTGTCTCATAATAATCCTTGAAGCCTCACAAAATATTGAAAGACAATCCTTGATAATTGAAACAAACTCCTAATCAATAGAAATTGATAAGGAGGAGTCATATGCAAAGTTTTTGTTAACTATCTCTTCCCCCTCAAGCAAGGATATGCCTCTAAGTTGACCCTGAGAAATGACCACTTATGATAGATACCTAAGAGCACCCATTGTCAAGACATATAGAAAAGGGTCTAATGGACATCCTTTCCTAATAAATATGTGAGACGGTTGTGAGGGGAGAACACATTATTTACTAAAAAAAAGATGAGGCCCATGTAAAAAAAGTGTTGACCATGTCAACATATCATTGTCCAAACCCCAAGACAAGTCAACATATTTGTGATAAATGTCTAGTCAATATGATCATAAGAAGTTAAAATTGATTTTCAAACAAAGACCCTACTGACTTGTCTCCCTATCCCACTCTATAGCCTCACACGCTAACATAATTGTATCTAAAATAAAACGTCACTAAGAAAGCCCTATTTTCTCTTAATGAACTAGTTTCTAAGTCATGTCCCACACCCTCAAAGATAAATCCTCAGCCATAATTTTATAGGAAATATTCAATAGAGTGATCAGAAACTACCCACCAATAGAGTTTATTGAAAAATTCTTTGGCATAAACTTGATAAGGCCTTAGTTAAGAAACTCTGAAAGGTTCCCTATATAAAATATTTCCTAAACAAGGCCATAGAAATCATATCCAACTATATATCACATCACCTCATAAAAATCACAAGGTAGACCATCAATAACTAGTGACTTCCCAATTTTCATAGAAGAGAAAGCAACAAATATCTCTTGTTTTCTAAATTCTCTTTGTAACCTATCTCGATCTCCAACAAAACCTTCTAGGGGACCATGCCATAACAAGTATCCTTAGTAGCAACAACTAAATTTGATATGGTAAGTAGAGAAATTATTTTGAACACGATAAGTAAACATACCTCTGATCTTGATTGGATTCTCCTCAAAGTTCTATCTATTCGACTAAGACCAAGAACCCTATCAATGACCACTTTCTTCTACAAAAAGCCAAAGAAGAACTTACACTACCCATCACCTTCTTGAATTGACTACAATCAGTCAAAATTCCAAGCCCATATGGAAATTTATTCCTCATATTTGTGCACCACACTCTCGCATCATGTTGCATGCTCTTAGACCATGATGTTATGCAATTCTTCCTCTAGAATAATACATGCCACTCCTAGTTATTTTTGGTCCTCCTAAAGCTCTCTCCTACAGTTCCATTCACTCAAGTGATCCTATCCATTTACAGATTTCACAAAACAATCCATGCTAATTTTCACCATAAAATCTAAACTTTGCCTCCTTGAGGATGAGGAATAAGATTCCAAACACTATGAACCAATTTACAAAATCCTAGAAACTCCAACTACAAGACATTAGGCTTGAATAAAGATGAGAATTTTGAGTCCACCACATCTCCTATAGAAGTAAAATTCATAATGAGAAGGTACTCTAAACTTATAACATTAATTAAAACAGAAAGTAGACATGTCCACCCTCGCATGAAATTTGACGGAGCCTTATCTAAAACTGGTCCAAGTGAACCATCCACTACTGACCAACCCTTTTTCTCCCAATTCATATCAAAAAGTTGCAAGGAGGTTTTACACTTAGACCAAGCACGTTTCTCTTTGCCCTTGATCATTGAAGCAACCTCTCCTCCCCTGTCACCGTCTCATTCCATCTTTATAAGGTGCAAATTCTTTGGCTGACCTCAGAGTGTCAACCAATGCATATTTTTTAAATGTTGGTTATGTTTTTATTCAAATAAATCAAAGTAATTTTTTTTGTAATATATATATATATATATATATATATATATATATATATATATATATATATATATATATATATATATATATATATATATATATATATATATATTAAAAATAATGGTAAGGGTTTTGTATTAATAAATCTAGATTAGGGACCAAAACCCTTACATGGCTTTTCCAAAACAAAATTTGTGCAGACCAAAGAGTATTCAAGAAGTTTGCAGACTCTGAGATTGTTATTCCATATTATCCTAAATAAATTGACACTGTATATCCTACAAAACTTCCCATAATATAACAAAATTTACATTGTATCATGGAAAATATAAACACAAAACTTGACCAAAAAAAAAGCAAAGCATCAAAGCTAACATCGATTTTTCACATTTATGTTGTTTCCCCTGGGTCGACGAGCTCTCTTTTGTCTGGTAGCAATGTTGGTGCCTTCCTCATCCACAGTCTTCGACAAATTACCAGTCCTAATAATCTCTAAGGCCACTAATCATTTGCCAATAGTTCGACTTTCCTCCTTGAGATTATTGACCAACAACTCCATATCATCTTGCTAATGAAGAAGCTTAGCTTCCAAAAATAGTTGGAATGACATACACTACCTCTCAACCATTTCTTGAAGTTCCAAAATGGAGATAAGAAAATCATGCAAAGCATTTAGTAGTTTATCTAACACTATATTGGCCTTAATTTTATCGGGAGGGATGTGAGAATTGGCCATTAATGAACCAAACCTGAGCACTCAAATACACTGATCACAATTGAAGAAAGTGCCTACAACTAAACAAACATGAAACAATAACTCATTTGAACTATGAGGATGCCAGATACTCATTATAAAGGAAAGGTCCCTACAAAAACAAAATCTAAGCATCCGTCAAAGATCTGTCTCCTTTACCCAGAGATTGGCTAGATATAGGAATGATAAAAATGGGATGGCATTGTATTGCTTCCATAAATTCATTTTTCCAATTGAGGCCCTTAAGATTGCAACCAAGGAGAACTAGACTAGATACCAACAGTGAGAGCATAAATGAACAAGTCACCACTTTCTTGAAGTGATTAGAGAGGTCAACCACTTGAGGTCCCATTTAATAAGCTAGGACAAGGATTAAATAAGCCGGAGATATGGAAATCACCAATAATTAGTTCTTGATTCTTCGACCACCTTGAAAAAACAGATATAAGAACATGCCACGTACTCAGCGCTGCAATGTGAATGAACTTCATCATGTATCTACTCCCATGAAAGAAGTATATCCAAAATTTGTGTCGTACAATTTAGGAGTGGAGAAGCCCCTAACCACCCTTTCAATACTTGTGACATCCATAAACGATATGGATTTGGAAATAAACATACTATATTGTCCATTTCAAGTCTACTTTGCTCCATGGTAGAACCTTTTTTGGCAAGCTTGTCCACTCTAGTATTCGAATGTATGAGAATATGATAGATTCTAAATTTTCAATTTGGGAAGCATAATTAAGCACTCTTAGATTCATAGGAAGATACGAAGAGTGCATTATATCCTTGGCCTTCGTCATTTGTCTGATGACAATCATTGAATCTCTAAAAACCAAGAGTCTTTGAATTTTCTTTTCTATGGCCACCTCTTGTCCTCTCCATAGTACCAAGAATTCTGCCATATTGTTGGTTGCAGATCCTAAACGCCATGCAAATTTAGTCACTATTTTTCCATCGGGGCTTATGAGAACCCCTCCCGCTCTTGTCGTCCCCTATTATTATTATTGTTATATAGAAATAAAAGTTATTATATTTTAGTTGTTACTTGATATTAAGAATAGGAAACATCTGATACTATTTTAAAATGTATACTATTTTATAGATATATTTTAATTTTAGATCCTTATTTTTAATGTTAAAAGAAAAGAAAATTAGAAGTGAAATTGGGGTCAAACAAGTCTTCCCTTTATCCCTACTCTTTTTGGTCTATATATTGACAAACTGGAAGAGTCACTAAATCTGCAAGGTGGAGATGGTGTTAATTTGGGGGATTTTGAGGTAAGGCTTCTTTTGTATGTTGATGACCTTGTTTTGATTGTTGAATCGACCCATGGACTGCAAATGCACTTGTATGCCCTTGAGCATTTTTATAAAGTAGTGGGGATGCAATGCAATACCAGTAAGGCCAAAATAATGATTTTCTTTAATAAAAGGAAGCGAAAATAGTGTATACTCTTGAAGAAGTAAATGAGTACAAGTACCTTCGAATTGATTTCAACAACAAGCTTAATTGGGAGGATTGCAAAAATAAGAGAATTTTAGGAGGGTGAAACGCATTATATGCTCTTCAAAATAGATGTAGACAAGAATAGATATGGGATTGGAAAATTACTAAAGTGTTTTTTGGGCTCCTAATTCGTTTAGTGATGCTCTATGGGTGAAAATTGTGAGATGGCAACACCCTCATTTAAAAATGGAAACAAGTTGAGAAAATCCGAAAATGCTTGATCATGAGCAAGTTAAAAATAAAAAGTTTGGTCCCTTATGAGATAATGTTGAGTGAAACATGGGCACATCCCATCTAAGCAATTGTTATGGCGTGTCTCATAAGATATCTGAAAAGATTTGAGAAAATTGAAGTAGGTAGATGGCCTAAGGTTTTCTTCAATGAAGGCATGAGTGAAAGAAATAAAACATAAATGAGACAAAACAACGAATGGATGCATAAATAGAATATCTACCTTAATGCATGTCCTACACATAGTAAGAAGTTAAAGAATTTTGTTATAGAGGAGTTTTGCAAACATATATGGGGAAAAGAATTGGGTAGAAAGAAGAAGTATTATGTTGAGGAATTCAACCAACCTTGTGATCTCCAACAAAAAGAGTACATTGGAGTTAACATTCTGTGGAGAGAAAAGATTATTATTGCTCAATTAAGAACTAACTCACATCAACTTCAATATGAAACGAGGCGGTGGAAAAGACCTAAAGGACCTTGGGAAGAATGAGTGTGTATTTTTCGCACTTTCGGGGTAGTGTAATCAGAAAAACATTTCATTTTGGAATGTGATGCTTTTAGGGACAACAAGGACAATTATAGCAATATCTTAGCAACGGTTTCTTGGCATTGTCTTTTCAGTGAGGGCATTGTTAGAAGGATGGGCCAACTCATCATCAATTTGAATAAAAAAATGGTTGAATTGCAAAAGACGAAAAACATAGAGCCTAGTAGTACCAGTAATTTTTAGTCTCGTGAACGTTTTTTGTTTTGTTTGCTAAGTTGTGTGAGTCCTCCGATGAGTGCATGCTTAACCTTTGGCATGAGAAACCACGACCTAGGGGCATCTAAGCTGACAAAATCACCCGGGGATTGCACCCAACCTGGATCACAACAACTTTTAACATGGTTAGATTTTTTACCCACAAAATTTTAAATCAATAACCTTCACATCTTATATACCTTTTTTTTTCTGAGTAAAGACTAATTCTATTAAGATAGGAAAAGTATAGTACAATCAAGCTTGCATGCAAGCGAAGCAGAAAAGCAAGGGAGCCGTAGGAGATAGGCTATCTACCTCGCTCCTTGGAGACAGTCAAGGGAAGGCCATAGAAAACACGGGAATACAAAAATATAGAACTAAGCAGAGAAAACTACCCCGAGGGGTTGGTTCCAGCCACACGACATTTTTTTCCTTTTTTCTTGCTTACTTTGACCCACCCAGTGGAGTTTGGCTGAGCCATAACAAGTTGTAGACTATTCTGCACTGGCGGCGGAATATCCTTATCAGAGTCTGAGGACGAAGAAAAATGAGTACGTTTCTGAGAAATCTGAGGGTCAGAGGGGACTGCCGGACCGACCGAGGGAGCGTCCATCGAAATCTCTTCATTCTGCACATCTGCTTCAGTTTCCTCCTCATCCGAACTAGAGAAATCTAAATCGTCCATACGACGGGGTGGCTCACAAGGATTCCAGCGCTTGGATTTGGGTTTGCGTTTCAGATTCTTCTTTTTGTCGAGGAACTAGGTACAAGTACTCTGGAGGTGCCACGTTTGATGACAATGTCAGCAAGGAAGGTTGTGTTCTCATAATCCAAGGTTTGAGTCCAGTGGAAATCTCCAATCTTGAGATTAATCTGATCCGGCAGTCCTTTGCTAATATCTATTTCTGCACAAAGTCTGTCGTAGGTGTAGAGACCATTTTCCTTTCTTGAAGTATCTGTAGCCAGGTAGCGTCCCAAAGTGTCTCCAATGGCTAAGAAGACAGAGAAATGCCATAGATGTGCCGGAAGATTCAGGAGCCTGACCCAAATGGGAATCTTGGTGATGACGGCTGTAGAAGGGTCGAAGTCTGGAAACCAAGGGGTGAGAAAAAGCCCAGCTGAACCCCAGAACCAAGGGCCTCCTGTTAAGGCCTTCTGGTAGTCTTCATTTAAGTCAAAAACCACAATGAAGAATCCTTTTGAACATAAGTAGATCTTGCTTTTTTTAGTCCAAGTGGTATGGATCCATTGGTATAGATCTGTTGTGCGAGGCCAAAGCCCATTAAATCTGCATATGAGTGCGGATTCTGCAAATATCTGGTAGCGATTTTCAATCTCAGGGTGAGAGAAATTGATGGAAGGAATTTCCTCTGATCTATCTACCAAAAACGGTTTTGGAACCCCATTTGGTTGGGCTGCTTTCGAAGAGGACTGAGGTTGGGCAACGTCTTTGCGAGCTGCATCTTTATAAGAGAAAGAAGGGGCAGAGGAGGTCTACCCAAAGGAACCCCCTCTTAAACGAAAAGAAGCCTCAATAGAAGCATCCTTATGAATGCTGTAAAAGGAGAGAGGAAGGGGATTCATAAGCTGCTTACCCTTATATAGCAGTCTGAGATAAGAGGAGGGGATCCCCAGCCGGCATTCGAGTTTTTGCAGAAGATCCTGCACGAGATCTGTTGCGCGAACCCACTGCATCATCGTCTTGCTCAATAGTTTGACTTGGATCTGAAATGCATGTGTTTCTTCAGACAAATCTGGCTGGTTCAAGAGAGGAACCTGCTTCCAACAAACCAGATTCGCCGGTCTTGGAGCATTGATCAAAGCTGGACGAGGAGCATAGTGGTTGTGTGCTGCTAACCTTGAAACTTCTGCAAGCATCTCTGGCGAAAACAAGAAGCAGATCCGCTGCTTGCTCACGACAGAGGTGAGATCTGGAGCGTTCCAGCCGCAGAAATGGGATGAGGTGGAGACAGAGATCCATGGCTGAATCCTTGGCTCATTGCTTCGGAAAATAAAATCGGCCCTGTATGTCGCAGGATAAAGGGGGCGGAGCGGTTCCCAGGCATCGCGCTCTTTTTCTTTAGCTGCGGGAAAAACCTTTGTGCTCCGAATCACCAGAAGAAGGGAGTTTGCGAAGCAGGTCTTTGATCTGGGAAGAGGAGAGTCGGTGGTTTTAAATTTCCCTTGCCGCCTCTTAAAATCGACAGGATTGAGTGCCACAGCGCAGACTTTAATTAGAGCTTGATCTTCTTTAACCTCTGGTACCGGGACCCCATCGTCCGACTGCAAAACGTCCTTAGCGGCCCCATATTCCTTATAAATCCGTGCCTTCTGCACAGAGGCCACCACAAATTTCTCAGTTATTTGGTCCACGGTTGCTGTTGAAACCACCATTAAGTTTTTTTCCAAGAGATTCTCACATCTTATATACCTTAATATACACCCATCATCATTTATTATATACCCCTTAAACTTTAATCTCCTAAATATTAAAATCTCATCATTCATTAGTCATTTAAAATAACATTAAATTGTAGTAAAAAACAATATTAAATCTTACGATTTTATGACGAAAGAACAATTGTAAATTTTATTACAACTAATAAAATCATAATGTCACCGGAAAACAAAAACGAAACAACAATATGAACTTTTATTATCAAATAATAAAATCATAATTTTCCTAAAAACCAAAGAACAATTTTAAATTTTTTTACGAAATAATAAAATAATAATCTCACCGGAAAACAAAGAACAATTTTAAATTTTATTACCAAATAATAAAATCAATAAAAATCAATATTCGTAATTGGAAAGAAAAACAATTTTAAATTTCATTACCAAATAATAAAATCAATATTCGTAATTGGAAAGCCTTAACAAATTTTAATATATGAACCCGACGTTAATCGAACACGCAACCTTCTGATCTGGAGTCAGACGCGCTACCATTGCGCCACGGATCCTTACATACTTGGTTTTAGCTTTCCGACGTTTTTTAAACAAAGTTTTGAGTCATTCGTATGATGTGAATACCCAAACATGCAAAGAAAATTAAAATAAGCATATGATACTCGAGAAAAATAAATGGATTGTTCTTCGTAGCCATCTCTAACTTGTCTATGAAAGCAGAGACGGCAAAGAACATGCTTCTCTCTACGAAAATTTTAAATACAAAAATGTCAAATTCTAGTTTAAACATGTGAATTTCAATCTCAAAAATGTTAATACCTGAAATGTTTGTGTGTTTAGATTTTGATAATTTGAATTAGTTTCTTCATATGTATCTAAAACAAGAAAAAATGGCAAAGGTTTACTTTTAGTGGTTTGAAATAATAATAACTATTTTCCAAACTATTATTGAATTTCCACTAGTGATATGTTCAATTTTTTATTGAGTACTATAATATAAATTGAAAGACAATTAAAAAAAAACAAATCAAATAACTATATTTTTTTTAAATTTATTTTTTTGGAAACTATGTTTTTTTTTACCAAGTCAACTTTGCCACTATGTCATCCAAGTTGTAACTTATAACCTTCCTAATACACTTAATTTCTTCTTATCCTACAAATATTTTGTAGTTATCAACTTGCTTGTCCCTAATTACCATACTTAGTAGCATCTGCATCTGTCGATGATGGAGACACCTCTCTTTGAATTAACTTGATACCCACCTCGTCCTTTGTGGCTATCCCGTAGGAATGAGCAAAAACATGCAGAGGCATTGAGTTAACATGCATAGGCGCCATCAAAACGAATGTCGACAAAGGCCTACGGGGGAGATATAAATAGTCTTAGGGAAGAGGCTTTACTAATTTGATTATTTGGGTAACTCTCACAACCATTTCGAAACGAGTTATCCAAGTCTTTCTTATTAGTGTCTCGGTCTAGTTTATTGGTAAGTTTACTTAGGCAAAGCTCAAGATACCATAGTTCAAATATCATGGAGTACAATGTCTTGTTGTGGTGGCAACTCAAGGAGTAGATTCTTTATGATCATCTTGGCAGCTACATGCGGGCGTCCGTGAACCACAGGTGAAAAAAAAATTGTAAGTATTTAAGTGACCATATTTCCTTTTAGGTTTGGGTGCCTCCCCGAACCCATTTCAACCAAAGTTTCATAGAATACATTGTGTTTGTGACAATGGGTTCGCACAATCATAATCCACCTTTTGACCTGGGGAGAGTGAACTTATGCCACCCCACCAACACCCGTTTGTGTCTACTGGAAGATCTTTTCCATAGGAAATTTGTCCACAAAGAAATTAATTGGTTGGCTACCACAACTAGGATTGGCATTGCTGAGAGCTGGTAATTAGGTAAGGCTTGCAACACTGCCCTCATGAGTATCAAACGAATTAGAAAGTTGAGTGCTATATAGGTCTAGTTGTTGATTTTGCAATGAGTCCTCTATATGATCTCTGCCCAAGAGGAGATTATGTGATGATGTAAAACCAATGGGACTCCTAGATATTTGGAAGGAAGGGTGCCTCAACCAAATCCGAACAATTTACTAAGATGATTTTGAACCATATCTATGAAATTGAAGAAGAAAATGTGCGTTTCTGCAACATTCACATCAATTCCTGTGACATTCATAAAAAAATGTAAGAACTTCCGGATCCTTTTCAATTCCTTAGAGGTTGTAAATCTGAATAAGATGACATCATCCACAAACTGAAGATGTGAAATTGGTAGGTCTGATCTAAACAACTGGAGTCCATGGATGTATCTGATTTGCTAGATTTTTGGAACATTCTACCAAGGCAATCCATGGCTATGATAAAAAGGAAAGGTGATAGAGGATCACCTTGCCGCAGTCCTCTTGAAGAGTTAAAATGTCTTAAGGGGACCCATTAATCAATATTGATAAGGAAACTAATGAGATAATAGAAAGCACCTAGGCTATCTAGTGCTCTGAGAACCCAAAGTTTCTAAGGATTTGAACAAGGAATTTCCAACATAAGCGATTTTATGCCTTGGATAAGTTGACTTTGACAAACATACTCGGACGTTTCATTGTCTTTAGAGAATGAAGTATCTCTTGTACCACTATGATGCCATTTGATATTTGTCTGCCTTCTACAAAACCAAATTGAGAATGGGAGATAAGGGAAAGGAGAAGAAGTTTTGGCTAAAAAATTCTCTCATGTGATTTTGACCGAAAGACTTTGTTTAATTTATTATAGATTTCTAATGAAATACTTTGTTTAATTCATTATGGATCACGGAAGCTTGAACATAGAAAGTTTCAACCTGTTTACCATCACTATTAATATGATTTTGTAGATCACATTACAAAGTAAAATCAATATTAGATTTTAAAATTAGACAACCATCATTATATTCTAAAAGTATACTTTTTAATTAATATATAAAATAACATCACGCTCAGGCTCACGCTCACACTCACACTCACACTCACACTCACACTCACACTCACACTCACACTCACACTCTCAACATTATACTTCATTTGTTCTGGTCTAAGCCTTTGATAACCACATTGATCATATGATATTTCAACATCAATTTTTTCTTTCAAAGCGACGAGTTATTATTATTTTTTTATTTAAACAATTTTTTATCAACCTTTTAATGGTTTAAAAAATCAAAATATATTCTATAGAACAAAATTTAATGTTGTTTCTATATAAATACTCCAAATTTATTGTTTTATTATTATATGTTATAGTAAAAGATTACTAATAAAAATTTGATGGAAAAAATTAAATTCTAAAATTTTATTTTATAAAAAAATAATGGAAAATATATAATTATATTATATGAATGAATGAAAAATAAATATTAAAATTTCAAAATAAACCTATCATATAGATAAATGCAAAACACATATTAAAATTTAATATTATAAAAAAATATTTAATAATAATAATAATAATAAAGTAAATGGTTGGATAATGAAAAGTTTTTATTTAAATTTTGTTAAATATATTTAATTTATGATAATGATGATTAACATTCACCGAGATCAATATGATTTATCATACTTTAAGAAAGTAAGAGTTTACTTTAAATTCTTTAACATTTTATTTCTATACTGGAAAAACATTAAGAGAAGTATTCCAATATCACTAAAATTTTGTTAACTTAAAATGTCAAAAAGATTTTTTGTGTGACAAATATTTTGAAAGTTAAATCAAATGTGAGTATGAGATAGACAATCTAAGAGTATAAGAATATGATTCCCACACATTGTAACAATTACTTGAAACTAGATTTTAGTAGAGCCTCATTGTTCTCTGAATTAGTATTAGTTTTGTTTTAGAGTTTTATGATGTTTTTTGTGTTGATTTTATACATAAGTATGTGTGTTGTCAAACAATTTCAAGATCTGTATATTTTTCAATGTGTTTAACTTAGTAGTAGACATTTTGTAAAGAAGACATGAAATTTTATTTAAATTATGGAATTACCTTACAATGCAAGGTATGAGGTATATTTAATTTTTAAATTTCTCTTTCAACTCTTTGCCCCACCCACTCAATCATCAAGCCATCACTCAATCATCAAACCATCATGATAGAGCACAAAATTCATAATATTTTGAACCAGCAATAGAAATATTGGATAAAGACATATAATCATTTTGTTGAGTTGTGGAGAGAGAATTAGAAGAGGATGAAATCAACGAGGAATTTCTTGACTTGACATGAAAGGGGTGGAGGGGAAAATAAATTGTGGGGAATTTCTTCAATAAAGGGAAAGTCACATTATTTTCATAATCTAATGCCATACTCTATCAAACCTCATGAGTTATTGGTATTTAATTGACTTTACTTAGCTTTGAATGTTTACCCTTTCTCTGCTTTAGTAGAGTAACAAGGTAAGTGAGTAAGGCATTGTCATAGTATATTGATGATCTCAATGGCAAGTTAGGTCACCATGTTGTAATGCAATTTAGATATTTGTTAAAATAAAAAAAATATTACATTGGGATTGGATATTTTGGACACCATTGATAATGTGAATACTAATTGTGGGATGGACCCCTCTTCAAACCTTTGAGAAAAGAAACACACACATACATGTGCACACACACAAGTACGATTTCCACTTATTCACGATTTTTATTTCTAGGATTGTCTTTTCAAAAAATAAATCTTTTCAACTATTTCCCCATGCTTTCCTATCATTTCTCTACCTCACCCAATTAACCATTGAATTCTACAAGTAGAAGCTTCTTTTCCATTAACCATAATAGCATTCGACATAGTATTTCTTATTTGGAAGCATATAAAATTTCCAACGATTGTACATTGATTTCAACTTGCCCCTAAAATTCAATTTCACATTCATAAAACTCAAAAAACTACTAAGGTTACATCATCTTGTGATTCTATAGTTAATTATATAATCTAATATATAGTAAACCCAGTCAAGTAGGCATGTATTTAATTATTTGATTGTCTTTTCCATAATGTCAACAATCCTAGTAAATTAACCACAAATTGCTTGAATTGGAACTTATTGGTATACAACTTCTCCACAATTGTTTACACCTCATTATTATCTAGCTCTGCACTGGCTTCTTCCTCAACACCATGAACCTTCATTGAATAGCAATAGGATTGTGATTAAAACCCTTCAATAACCTATGTTTTTGTATTGATTTATCAACGAAATTTAAAAAATACTTTATCATGAAAGCTACCTGCTTACTTTCCAGATACAAATGTTATATCCATATAGCTGGTACAATCTCATTAGGACATAAAACCCCCATGGACTCTATAAGCTCATCATAGCTTAGATGCTCACTATAAAGCACAAGATGGACCTCAAAGAAACCCTTCACTATAATAGAAAAACTATAATTCTACAATTTCTACATCCAACTAGTTTGCAAAAAACCAACAACTCCGTATATCCCATCTCATGCATAATCCTCTCCATATTACCCAAATTTGGATTGAAATAAGGCCATGTTTTACTGGCACATTCTAGCCTAATTAATGGAAGTTCATTTTGATAACATCCATTGTAAAACTTTCAGTGCCATTCACCTAGTCGAAGCACTTCAAAATTGACAATCTTGTCTCATTAACATATGTAAGGAAATTATAATGCCTAGATACAATTGTAAAAATATTATCCACTAAGCCCGATGGATTGGCTGAGACAGACAAGCTGGAACAAAATAGGGATATCGAATATTTGGAAAGTAGTACTAAAATCATTGTCACTAATCTGAGATGGGCTCACTTGGAGAACTCATGCTGGCACATCTGTTCCCATTGGCCTTGACCCTTAGATTGGATGTGGGAATGCACATTTATTACCAGAAGGACTAGAGCACCATCTCATAGAGTCTGGCATCACCCACATCAGCCACATTGTGGACATGGAGATATCTACTTTCCTACATCAAACATGGAAATCTTCCCATTGTCTACTCATACCTCATCAATGGCATCACCATTGGGAAGACTACACAGTGGCTCTAACTGAATCTCATATCAGAATTCTAGAAGGGGAGGATGAGATTATATGGGCACTTGCTAACAATGGCTGGTACTCACCCAAAGAGGGATATCTACAGCTCACAAATATACATAGACCGCAACAAATTGATATATGGTGGAAAGGTAGGTGGAAGCTCAAAGACCCCCCTAGAACAAGACTACTCATGTGGTCAATTGTTAAACACAAAATTCCCATCGAGGACAACTTGATCAAGAGAGGACAACATGGGCTTTTCTGGTGCTATCTACGCAAAGATAGTACAGAAACGGTGGACCACCTATTTCTTACCTGCCCCATCACTTTTGACCTCTGGAATGCTACTCTCTCGCACACCCCTAATATAAACACATGTAGAGGTCAAGCTATTAGGGAGGTTTGGACCACTTGGTGGACAACATCATCCCTGTCGAAAGCAAGGAAACTCTCCCTTCTCTTTAGATGGGAAATCTGGATTGCCCGAAACCACCTCATCTTCTAGGATACTGCCCGTCACTAGCCCACCATCTCAGCTCAAATCTTAGCCGATTACAATAATATTCCTGAAGACGAAGATCATACACCTCTCAAACATATCATTCCAGAAACCATAGATCACACCGAGCCTTGGGCATATTTTGATGGATCAACACAAGAAGCAAGGTGTGGGAGAGGTGTTGTGCTTTACTTAATTGAATCCCATCACTATCATATACAAATGGGACTTGGAGGAGGCACAAATAACTATGCAAAGCTCATCACAACAAAATATCTCATTCAATTTTCTATAGAAAAAAATGCAAGAATTTACAAGTGTTTGGGGACTCAAAAATTGTATGAAACTGGATAAACAAAACAACAATATGTTATGCTTACACTCTGCGACACATTTTGGATGAGGTCCATAGATATATAACAATATTTGATAGTTTTGTATGCCATCATATCTACAGGGAACAAAACTCGTTTGCGCCACGCGACACCTAGATGATATAGGAACAAAGGGATGGGGAGAACTACCAATATTACCATCACCCTTATATGGATCATGGTGCTCAAGCTCAACAGGAGCCTGATACTATATGATATGCGACTTTATTTACTGTCAATTACCTTTTTGCTTATATATTTACAGCTACATGTTTAGAAAATTACTCTCTGCGTAGAGTAATCTAAATTTTGAGAACAAAACAAAAACATATCTCCCTGTTTGGAGATCTTATACTTATCTGCTTCTATTTTTTTGATAGACATACAACCTCTTAAAGTGCATATGCCCACAACATTTACCACATGTAATTTTCCTTAATATTAATGAAAATTACGATTTTTCCAAGGGGCAAAAAAAGGTATTTTAAACTTGACTTACCCTTAAAGTACTTTTACCCCTCAAATCCCTACCCAATTTTCTAAATACACACTATATATATAATATGACGAAATTATTTAATATCTTTTATAATAATTATTTTTAAATACTTATTTTTTAAAAATACTATTTAATTTTAATATGAGAATATTTTAAACTTGGACTTACCCTCAAATTACTTTTACCGCCCATGAATCCCTATCCAATATTCTAAACACACACTAGAAAACGCGTAGTCTAACGAGGCGGAGGAGTTGCCTAGAAAGTTATGGAAATTATGGTCATATTTAGAGAAAATCTGACAAGGATTTTTGTAAATCCAAGTTATAGTTGTTAAACTTCAAAATTCTAGGTGTCCTAGAGGTTTTTGATGGTGTTGAATCCATTTCCACCATCAAAAATATGATTCAAAGACTCCCTCTACAAGATTTTTTGAAATATTTTTACCCGGATTCCTACCACTTTTGGCCTTCCAAACAATTCCTCCGCCTCGTTAAACTACTCCTATATATAAATTATTTAGCCTCTTTTACAATAATTATTTTTTAAAAATACTAATTAATTTTAATAAAAAATTATTTTAAACTTGACTTATCATTAAAATACTTTTACCCCGATCCCTACCCAATCTTGAAAAAAAAAAATATATATATATATATATATATATATATATATATAATCACTGGGGAAATTATAGAGGATCTATAAATAAAGAGATAAGAAGAGCCCAACACCATTGTTGATTGCTCAGAAGAGCGGACCGAACAGTAAGAAAGCTGCACATCGCCACCTCTGAAAACTCAAGGTACTTATTCATGTCTTTTATCTACTATTTTTCATGATCAAATACTAGTAGTATATCTGCACGTTCGCACTACTCTATTTAGCGGTCTTCTTTTCTGCATTATCCAAGAATAGGAGATGTGTGTAACCCATGTAAAGTGGGTTCTGAGAAAAAGACGCCATTTGCAGGTGTATAGATCTACTTGATTATACTGTTCTATTTAGTTGTTTTCTTTTCTGCAACCCATGTAAAGTGTGTTCTGAGAAAAAGACGCCATTTGCAGGTCTATATCTACTTGATTATACAAGCGTTTATACCCATCTAACCCACGTCTATAGATCTACTTGATTATACTGCTCTATTTAGTTGTTTTCTTTTCTGCAACCCATGTAACCAATGTAAAGTTTGTTCTGAGAAAAAGACGCCATTTGCATGTCTATAGATCTACTTGATTATCCAAGCGTGTATACCAGGAAGACACAATGGTTGTGGGAGAGAATCAATCGGGTAAAGGTGCCAAGGGCCTACCGAAAGGCAATCAATCCGTCAAAGGTGCGAACGTCCACAGAAGGGAAAATCCACCACTGTGGCTAATGATAAAACTGAGAGGAAAAATCCCGTTTCTCGCTCCTTTCGTGCGGGCCTACAGGTTCTAAGGTTTTCCAATATTAATACTGCATTGAATAGTTGCTTTACCAATATTGATACTGCATTGAATAGTTGCGTTTCATGATTACAGCAAATGTAGTTTCCTTTGATTTTTTCAGCGTTTATGTTGCTCATTGTTGTCTGTGACCTTTACCATTCAATGAGAGATCCGTGTAAATGCGCGTGCCCTAGGTTCCTTTGTTATTAAACACCAAATTTCAGGTGGACTGTGTGAGAGCCATATTGTTTATTTTACGAATTTGTGAAAACCGTTTGCTATTCCAGACACCTCTTATGACATCTATCGGATGGTGTACATCTTATGGTTAATGGTTGTTAAAATATCAATTCGAGACACACATGAAGAACCATTAAAATCTTATGGACATTAATGGCTTCTTGCCGTATTTAGAATTAAGAAAAAATTCTTAGAAATATCTTTTTGGACCACCTCCAGAAACCCCCTCGACTGCATCCTTCTGGTTTGCGCTGGTTTTGATGTTTTCCTTGGGTCGTACGACACATCCCCACATCCGGTTGTTCCTTGCTAGTCCATTTGATGTTTGATTTGTGGAAGAAATGGTCTGTGATAGGGTCGTGAAAACGTAAAACCATTAGGTGAAAAGGTACTCCAATTCTCCATTTGTAGACACACAATATCGATTTCGAATTGAAGCGAGCAGTGGAGGGTTTTTAAGTAGAGAGTTTCCAAAGCGTCTCTGGGGTCAACTATATCGGAAGGTAGAGGATCGCTATAGTTGAGGACTATGCACAAGGTTATGGTGAGATCCATGGCACTGAGGTTATATGCTACATAGTACATAAAACGGAATTGAAAGAATGAAATTATCGAACTCGAACCTGGGGATTGCGGTGAACAACACGTGCGAAGAGTGACTGGTTGATGCGTACAAGATTGTGTTGAGGAGGAAACCTCACCACTTCGGTATTTACTATTGATATGCTAGCTACATAGTATTGTAGGCTTGCTTTGCAATTACTCTTTCCATTAGAAAATTCAAACTTGAGTTTGTTGGACATTGGATACCAATGTTTAGTTGTGTTTAGCCATATGAACTAACCACTTCTAGTGGATCTTTTTTTTGGCCATGGGATCTTTGACTAACACTTCCGGGTTTTGGTCTAAGGGAAATCTTGATTCCCAACAAGTGGTATACAACTTCAATACACACCCACGTCACTTCAGCTGGATATTGAAGGACATTAGATAAACCATTGCTCCTAGTGTGTTGTGTTTGTTTTTTTTCCTTATTTTCACAAGTTAAATTTTATGGCCATTGACTTGGTAGATCATGCTGTTAGAACCCATTCTCCATAAATTCCCAACATTGTTCTTCTTACAAGAAGGTGTTGAGTAGCATACATTACAAGTCATATATAGTTAGTGGGAGAAGAAATCATCCATATTTGCTTGTATTACAAAGTTACAAAGATTTGTTTATATTACTTGTAGAGACTAGTTTGTAAATTTTTACAATATTGAAATTTCTCTGTTTAGGAAACTCAAGTTATGGGGCTTCATTTAAAACATAATCCTAATAGTCCATTTTTATTATAGCTTTAGCCATTACTTTGACCAAAACTAATAATACCAAGGGAGAATTTTATTTTATACCTCGAACACAATAGCTTGACCTCTGCAATAGGCCAACTGGGTGCTGGTGCATTAATCATAAAAAAGTAACATCCAAAACATTCTAGACAATAGTATATATAGAGAAATTAATTGAGTGATCTCCCTCTTAGTTGTGATTTTTCTCACCTTAACATTCTTTTATGGATGACATTGTAAAGATGAAGTTTCCTGCTCAATTTCTTTATGGATGTGTGTTGTCAAAACTTGAGACTCAAATTTTGAAACACTAATTATGTCCCTGGGATTCTCCTTGATATGCTATGCACTCCCATTATGAGCACATCTTTCCTCTTTTTCTGATTTTTCTCTTTCTACTTTGTCCATAGTTGCTTTGAGATCCTACCATATTAAACACACAATAGACAAAATCAATTCGAAACACATAGTGCTTGGCTCAGGTTGTCATTATTAAACATTATATTAGATAAGTGTCTTGAAAAACTATAAATATCTAACAACTTATTAAATATTATATTAGATAAGTGTCTAATATCTAACAACTAGCATAATCATATACATTAGAAATATACCCAAAAAAATAAACATCAGTACATTTATTTTATTTTATGATACATTTCATATTATTTACATTAAAAAATTCAAGATTATTAAAACATAACTAAATTATAATTCAAAATTACTTTATTATAAATAAGTAAAAAATAATTTAAAATTCTGAAAATAAAGCATGAAAATCTCAACCACTACAGTGCTAATTCACTAAAGAGGGAGAATCTCAACCACTACAGTGCTAATTCACTAAAGAGGTTACTATGTGGAGCAGGTTTTTCATTTCTTTTACTTGCATTTGTATTTATCGATTTTCATGATTCAACTGAAGTAATTCCAGAGATTTGTTTTTAGGATGAAACATCTCCAATGAAGCTCTGTAATAATTCAAATACTTCTGTGAACAAGAACTCCACACAATTCCTGTAATATGTTGAACTCTCTAGACTTGGTTTGTATCTGTTTATTTTCTATAAATTTTCATGTCAAAATCTTGATTCTAATGAAGTAATTTTAGCATGCTTTTTCCTTGAGAGAAATATATATTTTTTAAGCTTTGTAACAATTCAAATACTCTGACAAAGGGCTCCTGTAATATGTGGACTGAAATTTTTTGCCTATTGCAGTTTCCAGTGGGACGGATCCACCGTTTCTTGAAGTCTCGAGTATCTTCAAATGTAAGGGTAGGAGCTACCGCAGGCGTATATGCTGCAGGCGTTCTGGAGAATGTTACTGCACAGATTTTAGAACTGGCAGGAAATGCCAGTAAAGATCTCAAGGTTAAACGTATCACACCAAGGCATTTGCAGCTGGCCATTAGAGGGTGTCATCCCTCACATTCACCCGTCACAATCCACAAAGAAAGATTAATTTCTCTGTTTTGGTATGGTTCCAAGTTTTTTATTCAGATCCTTGGCTCAACTCTGTGCTGGATCGGTACATACAAGTGAATTTTGGAATGCGCTATATTCTTCTTTATTTTGTTGCGTGTGTTTGGTTTGAACCCTCTTACCTTGAAACTTACTGGAACTAGTGATGTTTCATACAATTATATCAATTTTTATTATCAAAAAATATATAAAGCATGTTCATGCTTGAATGTTTAGATGGTTATAATCATTGTTTGGTAGTAATATTTAACATGTTTATCATTTTTATTGTGTGAGTTTATCTTATCCATTATTAGTTGTATTTAAGTATGCATTTTAAATTTTTTAACCGGATATTAAAGTCATTTCCATTTTTTTTAATATTGCAACGAAGTAGATTCAGGATATCTTTTATTGGAGAGACCAAAATTTGCATGATGATCTGCATGTGTCTTTTATTGGAGAGACTAAAATTTGCGGAATTGCATGATCTGCATATGTGCCACTGCCCAGGTTAGAAGTATAAGTATGTTGCCCTTGCACTTCATACATTATGATACAATCATGTTGAGTCAAGTATGGATTTAAAATAATATGTGATATACATTATTATCAATTTGTGCTTAAGTTCTATTTTAAATGTTTAGATTTCTTTTTTAATTAATTTTTTATAAGGATGTTGCCACTATATTTAATACACTATGATACATCAAAATAATATGCATTTTAGGTCATTATCATTTTGTTTTCAAGTTTTATTTTAAATGTTTAAATTTTTTTAATTATTTCTTTATTGGAAATAAAGAAATGTTACATTATTTTATGAAATAGTAAATTTCAAAGATGTTAAATTGTTGAAAGGTGGTTTTTTTAAGGTAATATAGGTTTCATGTTTGAAATAATATAATGTAATTGTTTTATTCATTAATTTTATTTTTTTGTAATATCTTTGTTAAAAGATTCAAGGATTTTGCGATTTAGAAGTAGAAATTTTAAGAGATCTCAACAAATTAAAAAATATATACATATTTTTGATTGACAAATTTGGAATGTTGTAATATAGATGTGTGTTAATATTATAGGAAATTATTATATGAGTAATGTGTGTGAATATTTTATGTTAGCAAAATAAATGGAAAAAATATATATTTTTATTGGGAAAATGTGAAAAAGACCATTGGGGGAGTTAACTCTTCCCTTTTTAAACATAAAATAATTAATGAACTAGTTATGCCCCAAGAAAAAGATAAAAAGGGCACATTTCCTCACTTCCACCAATTTTTCTTTTCTTTGTCGAGGGCTAGCAAGGGCAAACAAAGAAGAGAAAGGGGGAACAATAGAGGAAATGGCTGGGCAAAGAATTACTAAAGGAGTTCAAAAGATTAATGTTGGATGGAGATGAATGTCATCATTCTGACTCTTGATTGGGGCTACTGTAGAAGAGAAAGATAACAACCACCAATACCCTAGTTGGAGATAGATACTCGTGAAAAATCTCTTGAATGTTAGGATTGGAAGATTGAAAACATATTTATTTCATGAAAACACTGCTACCAAGGGAAGATGGTTGGGGGAAGTCACGAGGCCCAGAAGGTCTTTGTCACTAAGAGAAATAATATAAAAAATGGGAAAGCTAATGTGTGTATGTAGTTAGAAAAATATGGTGAGTGTGTATGACTTGTTAGTGAATAAATGCCTCCATGCTTGTATTGTGTATCTTGAAATTGTTGTTGCAGGAATAGAAAACACAATGGGCAAGTGCAGGGGAGAAAGAGTACATGCCAAATGAGAAAAGAAGGGTGCAATATGGCAAAGCCCAGAATAAATAGGGAACATATAGTTTTTAAAACATTTGTACGCTCACAATCTATGATTAAACTAGAAGACAATTGTACAGTCTCTGGAAATTACAAATGTATGTATGAGAATTGCTCCATTTTATTTACTTTTTATTTTCTTTTAAAAAAAAACTTAAGGATGTTATCATGTAGTAAATAATTAATAAAAAAGGAATGGATAGTGTCTCACTGTGAGACAAATGTGTCACTTCTTAGCACAACCCTAGTGTGAGGTTACAAAAAGAAAAAATAAATAAAACAAAGAGTGCTCGACACGGAAAATAATCCTTTCCTTTATGATATAACTACATATAACTCCTTAAATATGTATTTAATTAAATATGTGGGTAGAAACTTAAATTGCATGCAGTGGAAACAATGCCTCTTTACATTAATTGCATGGTAAAACATGAAACAAACTATGGCCTTACTTACTGTAAGGAAGGAAGGATATAGGGAGCGAAAATGACCATACAAAATGAATATAATAAATTTGTAATAAGCTGTAAAGTTTAAGTTGCAATTACAAAGTTGATTTTACCTTCAGTTAAAAAGAAAACCCCACCACTATGGTTGAAAAATAAATAAGAAAAAATCATTTCACCTCTCTACATTCTTCTACCAAATTATAAATCCTGGCCATAAGCTCACATTTGAAATGACAAAGAAAATGCTTTATTAATTTTTAAAAACCTTATAAGTCTGAGATCAAAAAGGGCCATAGTTATCTTCTTTTTTTCTCCTAAAAAGTAACTCTAGAACAAACCGAAGGAGAAAACATTGAAGGGGTTGTCATGAGGTTAATTAACAAATATTAGTAAAGGTGTGGCCTCTTGGGCATACATTTTTAAGAAAAACATTTAGCTCATGACTAGTAACAACCCTAGTTGTTTGAAATGGTCCTTATCGAACACTTAAACAATATACACATTGTTTGAGCAACTTAGCACTCCTTGGGCTAATATCTCATTGGAAATATGTAAAGGGAAATTAGGGCATATTATGGGATAATAGCATGAGGACATATTATGGCTCACCAATAAATTAAGGGAAACGAAGTTGAGTCTTACTATTGAGAGTGCTCTCTACTCCCTCCCTGTATGGTGCAACAACACAATAACTTTGCAATGGTTAGAAAATAAAAATAAAAATTAATAACTTAAATAGGAATACTTTGAGTAAAGAAACTTAAAATATTCCATAGAGCTTGGTATCTAACTTGTAGCACCAAAGGAAATCATAGCCATGAGCAATGAGTAAGGACTTGAGGCAAAAGTTACCCTTCTCAGAGAAATAAGAAAGAAAGTTACGAATTTCATAAAGAGTTAAAAAAAACCAAAGAAACCCTTTAGCCAATGTAATAAGAGTACAAAGGAGATGAGAAATTAGTTTTACATCTAACCCTAGTTGAGTAGGGATTCCAGGACCAATGATGTGTCCTATCTAAGTTAGCATAGGCATACCTTGTTTAGTTGCTACAACTTTGGAGGAGGAAAATTGCAAGAACAATGAGAAAAAAACCAAAAGGGATGAAGGAAAGAACAAAAATTATGAAGAGAAGCATGACAATATATATATATATATATATATATATATATATATATATATATATATATATATATATATATATATATATATATATATATAAACTTGATATGCCACCGCCTTACTGTAAATATCACTAGATGCAACTTGATAGGCCCCGCCTTACCGTAAATATCGCTAGATGCAACTTGATAGGCCCCCGCCTTACCGTAAATATCGCTAGATGCAAAATGACTCCATAAGAAGCTGCTTGGTGAAGAAAAAAGTTTCAATCAGTGCTTGTAGTAGCAAAACAAAGGAAAACCCTACTAGAGCCGAGAGCATAACTCTTCATATAGAGAATATTGAAGAATTATGGAGAGCCCACCAGTTAACCTTGGGGTATTTACCCTAATGGGGAGCAATTGCAAAAGTCTACGACCAATCTCCATCAGACGACAAGCGTAAGAGCACAATCCAATCCATAGAATAAAGCAATAATTACTCCCTTAGAAATTATGTAGAATGTATATTATGAGTCATAGTTACCAAGTTCGAATTTGAATTCGGATTCGATACGATACGATAAAAATTCGACTAGAAAAATTTCAATTCGGAAAAAATTCGATAGTATATATCTTAAACATTTAAATATATATACTCTTTTTCTTGTAACAACAATGCATTCAATTTTTCCCCATTCATTTTGAAATTTAAATAATTTTAATCAATATAGACAATTTTAAAATTAGAGTTTACTTACTAAAACTATAACCACATTTGTCTTAGCTCCAAGATCTCTCTTCTTTTCAAAATTCAAAACTTCCCTCTTACTTTCAAATCTTATTTAAAAATATTTTATGATTAATATTTATTTAAAAATTAAATATTCTAAACTCAGAACTACTTTTCTTTAATTTCAAATTTTATCTAAAATCTTTTATAATTAATACATATTTAAAAATTAAACATTCAAAAATATGTTTATAAGATTTCTCTTAATATAAATATATTATATTTAGAAAATCAACTAATTATTATAAAATTTACTCTTCAAGATTTTGCTTCTTTCTTTATTATCTAAACCCTTTGAAGCAATACTCAAATTAAAAATAGGAAATTTTCTCCACTCAAAATTTGTTTCCATTTCCTACCTACAATCCGGTGGCCTTTCCATTTCCTACTACAATAAGGCACCTATCTATTTTATGCTTAAGGATTACTACTTTACTATTCTCAAAAACGCAAATTAACAAAGATCACTGAACTTACTATTATCTGAGAGACAAATTAACAAATCCATACAATAAATTATAATAAACTATAAATAGTGAATTTTCTGTTATCCAAACAAAGTTACCATGAACCGAATCAAATTTTCATAACAAGAAGGAAAGATAGATAACATAGCCATGTGCATTCATATACCCAGAAAATGGATAATACACCGCGTCATTGTTGGGAGATTTGATTATGAAAATGAGGTGGAAATCTTCATATGTGTCTACCAAAACCATAGAAATAGCTAAATAGTCCCCGTTGGAAAAAATTTGCCACGACAAGTATTAAATATAGCCACAAAACTCAAATCGTATTCATATCAAATATATTTCTAACTGCTTACATTTTACATTCATCATTTAAAAAGAAACTATAAACACAAAACAATTGAAAAACCCTTACACTACAAGATATTTTAAGAAGTGGTTTGTTGAGTATTACCATGCACTGCCTAAAGCTACTAATGATCATATAACAAGTTATTAGAGAGGTGAGTAATGACCATGAAGTGTTTCTATGATACCATTGGTTGCATCTCTCCTTGTCACATCTCTTCGCCAATATATTGATGAGATCTATGGGAAGTTATTCTTCCCATTCCAGTTAAAATGATAACAAACATTTCTTGAACAGATTTATCGAACATATTTACTTTGGTATGTAGGGAGAAGGACAAAAATACTTGGAAAAAATGTCGAATTATGATTGAAAATCATTGTTCTAATAACCAATTCCTCTTTAAGTATTCACATAAAAATATCAAGACCCTTCGAGGCCAATCTATGCTTGTTGATGCCATAAGAAAAATGATTTCGGCGTTAAATGTTTGAAAGGGCCCAAAAGTTTGACTATGGGTAGATATGGTGTATAAATCCATGCATGAAAACCCTTTTTCCATCCCTCAGCTAAGGCGTTGGAATTGACCTCTCCTCCTAACAAAAACTTCAACATTGACCTCTGCTCTCTCATCACTACTGGCCAAAGCTTAGCTCTGTTATTCCATACTATTGTGACGCATTATAATGGTAAAGAGATGATTAGATTATGGTGCTTGAAGGAGAGATACTGAAGAAGATCATAAACTTTAATCTAGCACACAAAGTACCAACTCGGTTATATGTTGGGTATCAATGAGAGCCCTTCTTCATTCGACATATAATAGTCTAAACAACATCGATATCCCTCAGAACTAGATTCTCCATAAGAATGTCTATGCAAGTCCACCACCTCAAATGCTCTGCACCTTGGTTGAAATGTTCATCATTCAATTCGGAGTCATGAGACATGAATTATTAGGTCAGAAGCATTCATTGATTATTTTAGTAGTGATAGGGAAAGCCTAAAAAATCCAACACAACCAAAATCGGATATGCGTTATCAACACCTCCATTTACCCCTTTTACCCTTTCATTTTCTCCAGAGATTCATACATAGTTTTCTGGTATGAACATGATCACAATGCGATTTAGGGAAAGGATCTTTGATTTTCGTTGAGTTTGCGAGTCAGTAAATGTGGCAGAGATTGAATATCAATTTTGTTTGGATTTGGCTATTAGTAAATGTGGCAGAGCTTGAAGATCACGCCACTCCAACTCCTCTCCTCAAAATTCCCCAATCCTCGCCATCCTTCGAAGCCAAAACACACCTAGTTAGTTATTGTACACAACATCTCTTGAAAACTCGCAATTTATAATACTAATAATTCCATGATACAATATTAACAACCACATATTAATCTCAAAACTCTAATATTAACTTCATCTAAAATTATGCCCAGTTGTTGTTACATACATAGGTATATAATCACCCTATAAGCAAGGATATCACATACAAGTCTATTTGTATGCTACATAATCAACAACATAAAACATAAGGAGCCAAATAATCCAGAAACATCTTAATCAATTGAATCAAACTAGATTAGGTGATAGAGTGTCACTTGGAAAATCGAGCACCACCACCCAACCTAGAACTTACTTTGTCCAGTTCACCCCAAGTTGAGGGTACTTTTGTTAATTTTAGGTATTTTCTATGCTAGAGCAATTTATTTCAATTTCCTTTCCACATTAGCAATCACACCAACATAAAGTATACTGCAGATAGAACATAAATATAAATCGCAGAAGAGAAGCCAAGACAAGAGGACATAAGATGTGGCGCTAGCCAGAGACAAACCCCACAATGTGGGGAAACCCCTGATCAATTCTTCTTTTATGTTCTTCAAAGTTCAACAGAGAAAGTGAGAGAGATAGTACATTTACAATAGAAGTCAACACTTTGACTTATCTAGATAAGAGCATAGATCATCTCTAAGAAGATGATACATGAGATTAGTTGAAGACATGTTGCTTCAACTAATTCTCCAAGGTGACTCCTTCACCTATCGTTGTGTTTCATTTCGTCATCATGTTGCACCTCACCATACTTCACCATGTTGCACCAATCATCACTATGCGTCATCTCATCACACTTCATTAATCATGATTGTACCCATCACTGTACTGGATTATGTGACTTTTTCGGCAGTTTCGGCTTTTCCAGCTTTTCTAGCTTTTCAGGCAGTTCTGTCTTTTCCATCAATTTCGACTTTTCTGGTAGTTCACGATTTTCCGGCTTTTCTGGCAGTTCCGGCAGTTCCGGCTTTTTTTGTAGTTCCGACTTTACTGGCTTTTTCGGCTTTTCCTTAGGATCTCTCCTCCTACTAAAACCCAAAGACAGGTAGAGAGTGGAAGAGATCCAAGTGTGTGTAGAAATGACTTCAAGTCCTCTTTAATTTGTACTAAAATGTAGAGGTTGAATAGACATGACTATTGGGCTTCTGAGCCTACATAAGTTGCTGGTCGACTTGAAAATTTGTCCATAACATAAATAAATTCATAACTTCATAAATACTTATCGGAATCAGATGATCTTTAGATCAATCCTACACCTCTCAATGAGAGGGATCTAATAAAAATATCAGCTGCCATAAATAATTTGACCCACATAGAGTTTGGCCTTAGTCTCCAATTTTAATACTACCTCTCAACTAGGGAGAACTCCATCCACTGATCCATATGTTTGGTTGTACTATCTCTATTATCAGTGCCCTACACTGCTCTACCCAGCACTGCTGGCTCTGCTCTGCTCTGCTCAGCTCTGCTGGCTCTGCTATACTCTGCTGGCTCTGTTCTGCTTTGCTCAGCTCTGTTGGTTTTACTGGCTCTACTCTACTCTGCTCAGCTCTGTTGGCTTTGCTGGCTCTGCTCTGCTCTGCTCAACTCTACTGGCTCTGCTATGCTTAGCTCTGCTCGCTCTGCTTTGCTCAAATTAGCTCTGTTGAACTATGAAGAAGAAGAATTGATCGAGAATGTCTTGTACCATTCTCCACTTACCCGAAGTCAGTCTCAGAGTGTGTACCACTGGTCCCATACCAGTCTCAACCGACCTAAAGTCAGTGTCATAGTGGGTACCACTCCTACCACTGGTCCTAGACCATTCCTCCACTAACCCGAAGTCAGTCTCAAAGTATGTACCACTGGTCCCAGACCAGTCTCGACTGACCCAAAGTCAGCATCATAATAGGTACAACTCCTACCACTGGTCCCAGACTAGTCGTCCACTAACCCGAAGTGAGTCTAAGAGTATGTACCACTGGTTCCAGACCAGTCTCAACCGACTCGAAGTCAGTGTCATAGTAGGTACAAATCCTACCGCTGGTCCCAGACAAGTATCATTGATCCCAGATCAATGAAGGTCATCCTAGCATAGGGAGTACAATAGATATAACGATGCATCCATCGGTACTACTATGGTCCCTATCCTCATTTCCCTGCTCATTGATCAGATGAGAGGTACTTCCCATGAGTCCCAGACTACATGGGTAGGATGCCTCGACAAGAGAACTTAATCAATCCCATCCTCACAGGAGAACTAATCATCCTACTACACAATCACCATGGAGAACACATCATCCAGGCCTCACAAGAGAACTAATCATCTTGCTACACAATCATCATGGAGAACACATCATCCAAACCTCAAAGGAGAACTAATCATCCTACTACACAATCGTCAGGGAGAACACATCATCCAAACCTCATAGGAGAATTAATTATCCTGCTACACAGGAGAGTGAATCATCCTATCCATAGGAGAGCAAATCATCCTGTCCCACAAGAGAGTGAATCATCTTGTCCCACAAGAGAGTGAATCATCTTATCCACAGGAGAGCGAATCATCCTGTCCATAGGAGAGTGAATCATCCTATCCCATAAGAGAGCGAATCATCTTGTCCCACAAGAGAGCGAATCATCTTGTTCACAAGAGAGCGAATCATCATGTCCACAGGAGAGCGAATCATCCTGTCCCATTGCGCACCATGAGGGGAGGGTGAGTCACCCTGTGGTCGTATGTTGCTCCAGTAAGAACTACAAGACCCTAGAGCTCCCAGAGCTCAATGTATGCAACATGCAGGAATGTTTTACAAGGGTCTCTAGACGACTCCAAGTCGTTTGGGAAAATCACAAATTTGATCTTTCTCTGGGGCTCTGAAAAAGTGTAGTCACTTGTACATCATCTCAGTGCAATGGAGCGTCCTTGCTCATTGAATTACCATATCCCAGATAAGGCAGTATCTGATTTCTATCTGCTGGAACAGTCAATGAATACGGGATTCCTCAATAATCGAATCCCACCTTTGGTTGTCACAGAGAATCACAGTGGTATTCATCATGTGTACTCACTGAAGAGTTTCCACAACCAGGCAACTTCATACAAGGTCATACTCATAGTTGTGTATCCGGTCTCAGCGGTACTTATAGAAATTGATTTCTGCTTCTTTCTCATCCATGATATCGAAGTAGAATCCAAAGAGAACCAACACTAAGAAGTGCTATAGTGATCCTCCACACTGCCTGCCTAGTCAGCATTCGAATAATCATGCAATTTTCATATTTCCGGCAGTGTATCTCAATCCATGAGAGATTGTGCCCTGAATATATCTCAGAGGATTCTTGGCACCAATCTAGTGAGTCTCAACCAAATATGAGCTCACCATGCTAGCTACAAAACATATGTCCAGATAGAAGTTCACCAAGAACATCAACGTGATTGAGTTTATGAAACTCAGAGGCATTTCCCAAATCTGGTTTGACATCACTACCATATAACTTCTGAAAGTTAATATCCTCGAGGTAGTCATAGGCTTGCAGTTTATCATTCCACATTCGGAATCCAACTCCCTCTTACTTCTGCAAATGAGAGGGTCTACACCTGTCAGAAATAGGTCATCCTTATGAGGTGCCAGTATGAGAGGTCTATCATCCACAACCTTCGGGTAATGGTTTGGATCGGTTTCACTCTTAGTGAATCTCAGCTTCATGAAACAACTATCAATCCTCTCATACTACGCCTGCGGTGTTTTGCTTCAAGCCATAAAGGGCTTTCTTCCACCTATATATATGAGATTCTCATTCATGAATCTCAAACTCCACGGATTGTTCCAAACCTGTGGACCTGCTACATGAGGGGAATGGTCCCCTTGTAAGATTTTCCTTCGGTACATCTCAGACATGTACCTTCATGCTCTTTTTGAATTCAGGCATCCTGGTCACCATCTAACTCATAGACCTTTGATGCTGAGTCAATGGACATGGTCCCCAATGGACTTGATACAACCCTGAACTCTATAACATCTTTGAAAAATCTATTTTCAAACACGTACCTTTCCATTGATGAGTGCCACCCTCAAACCTTAAACTTCCATTTCTGAGATGGACACCAGGTTCTTCTTGTGATCAAGTACATAAAAGAGATTCCGGGGTTCCTTGCTTTCTTTGAAGAGTCAACCATTTCCTTGATGACCTGCATTACTTATCATTCCTCTGATCATTGAAGATGTCCCTGGAATGATTGTTATCTTCATCAAGAGATGTGTCTCTGCTATTCGGACACTCCTTTGCATGATGGCCGAACTTATTGCAACCAAGGCATCTAGCTTTCCTTCCACCCTTAGATCTGAACTTCCCAAAGAAGTGATCTTTCGCTATGCTATTATGATAATATTCTCTACTTCCACTTCACCCTTAGCGAACTTAAAAGAGACATGTGGAACTCATTGATCCTTTTGTGTTGTCCCTATGTCTTTGGTTATTGCTTTTTCACTCTTGCTTGGGCATTGTCTTCACCTCAGCTCTGATACCATGTTAATTTTAGGTATTTTTTATGCTAGAGCAATTTATTTCAATTTCTTTTACACATTAGCAATCACATCAGCATAAAGTAAATTGCAGATAGAACATAAATATGAATCGCAAAAGACAAGCCAAGACAAGGGGACACAAGCTGTGGCGCTAGCTAGGGGCAAACCGCACAATGTGGGGAAACCCTTGATCAATTCTTCTTTTATGTTCTTCAAAGTTTAGCAGACAAAGTGAGAGAGATAGTACATTTACAATAGAAGTCAACACTTTGACTTATCTAGATAAGAGCATAGATCATCTCTAAGAAGATGATACATGAGATTAGTTGAAGACATGTTGCTTCAACTAATTCTCCAAGGTGACTCCTTCACCTATTGTTGTGTTGCATTTCGTCATCATGTTGCGCCTCACCACACTTCACCATGTTGCACCCATCATCACTATGCTGCATCTCATCACACTTCATTAATCATGACTATACCAATCACTGTACTGCATTATGTGACTTTTTCGACAGTTCCGGCTTTTCCGGCTTTTCTGGCTTTTCCAACTTTTCCGAATTTTTTGGCAGTTCTATCTTTTCCGCCAGTTTCGACTTTTCCGATGGTTCTGGCTTTTCCGACTTTTCTAGCAGTTTCGGTAGTTCTGGCTTTGCCAGCAGTTCCGAATTTTCTGGCTTTTCTAGCAGTTCCGGCTTTTCTGGTTTTTTCAGCTTTTCCAGCAGTTCCAGCTTTTTCGGCTTTTCCTTAGGATATCTCCTCATAATAAAACCCAAAGACAAGTAAAGAGAGGAAGAGATCCAAGTGTGGTTAGAAATGACTTGAAGTCCTCTTCTATTTATACTAAAATGTAGAGGTTGAATAGACATGAGTTTTGGGCTTCTGAGCCTACATAAGTTGTTGGCCGACTTGACAATTTGTCTATAACATAAATAAATTCATAACTTCATAAACACTTATCGGCATTGGATGATCTTTATATCAATCCTACACCTCTCAATGAGAGGGATCCAGTAAAAATATCAACTGCCATAAATAATATGACCCACATGGATTTTGGCCCTAGCTGCCAATTTTAACAACTTTCCCATCGATCAACAACCTCTTATTGATGTCTTCCATGGGTATTTAATTCCCTACTTTGATGATAAGGTTTCCTTTAGCAATGTCCCTCTTTAGTGGATCTTTTATCCACTTGCCTAGGTTGTTCCCATAAAAGCCCTCCTTTCTCTCCTGCGAGCCTTTTTATGTTTTTATTCCAAACTTAACATCTTTCTTTGTGTAAGAAGATTAATGGACATTTATCTCCCATCCAGTTAATCTTATCTAGAATTTTACCTAGAATTCTTACATCAAAGAATTATCCATTCCCATTCTCCAATGGGATTTCATTTGGAAAGGGCCTCATTTTCCAAGCATTTAAATTCCTTTTATCTATTTTGTAATAAATCATTTGCTCCCAGTTTTACCCCCATTCCTATATTTTCTACTATAAATCCATCTAAATTTGCCTAGTATGATAAAAAAAAAGGTTATTACATGCCCCCCTTGAAATTCACACCGTCCTCGGTGTATTCTCTAGTGATTTATGCATCTTACAATTTATTTCCTCTTTCTTAGGTAGCTATTTCTAAAATTATAGGTTCCCATTGCATTGCCACCTGAATCAGATCTTCCCCAAATGTAGGATACAAATGTGTTCTATCAGGAAGTCACCTTCAAGCACTATGTGTAACATTTTTTCAACCAATTTTGTGAGGGATATCAGATGCCTTCTTCTAAATTCTAATTTATAATAGTTAATAACGTAACTTTAGTATAACAATACTACTATTTGAGTAGCTACGGTTTAATGTTGCCCTCCATTTAACTATTTGTTGTCACTTTGTAATTTAATAAGGCTGAGAAATAATTGTAGAGGTAACCACAAAACCGCTTTGGGAGTTGGGAATCTAGCCCTTCCAACTCTAGAGAGGGATCATTCTATCTAATTTAGCTATGTTATTTTGAATAATGTTAGGCTAGCTATTAGGTTCAGGTTTTGATTTTAGCATTGAGTTGGGTTGAAACAAGGAATATAAGCCATTGGGCAATGGACTCAAGCTGAGTTCAATCAAGTCAGGTTCTATGGGAAACCTTACAGGGCAGGATAGGCACCTTTGTTGGATTCTTAAAGTTGAGATGATTTGGAGGAAAAGGTGAGGGGATCAGATCATCCGAGATAAAATAAGAATTCAAGAATTAATCATCAAGTTAGAAACATTTAGATTATCCTAAGCTGGAACAAGATTGCATTTTTCAATATATTTTGTTCGTTTACTTCTAAAGATAATCAAGAAATTTATGAATAACGTATGAAAAATAATGAACATAAAAAGACAAAGACAAAGATAGACTTCACCAACAAAAGTGACATGATAAACCTAGAATTTATGCAACTCTATTACTGAAATTTGATTAAAGAAAGCTCAGGTCACTACTTTACATCAATGGGTTTTCATTCTCCACAAGTTCCAACCCATAATACTCCAAAATTTGAAGTATTAATAAGTGAATACTTTTAAAATATCTTGAGAAAATAAAATATCTAATAACTAATTACATTTGTTTCTCATCATTACAAAAAATATGAATTGTAATCTATCACTAGCGACCAAATTCCTCTAGAAAGTCGAAAGACCAAGTTCAATGCACCTAAAAACCAATTGCAGAAAAAGAGGGGCCGCATTTAGTGAAAGTAAACTGATTTAAAAGAACTTGATAGATTTTATTCAATGATTATCCATCCTTATAGTTCATCTTATCATTATTATTCATCTTTCAACTACTCCAGATCTGATTAAATTTTTCTTAAAATTCGAAATCTTGCCCAAAAATAGGCTGACTATCATATAAATTTTTGCTCTAAAACTTCAAAAGTTAGGTCTCAAAGTTACATTCATTTATTTAAAACTATATTAAATTTGTTAAAATTTAAATAGGTTATTTTATATGCATATATTTTTAACATAAACCTCCATTTTTTCAAATTTCCCCTTTAGTTGTCCATAATATGTTCTGAAAAACGATGCATAAAACAAGCTTTTGCGTAGTTAGAAAACTAGGCTGAAATGATGAGAATGGATATCCCAATCCATGATCCCTCTGTGAAAAGTTATATTGGTTTTTGTATTTTGGCATCTTAGGAACAAAAACTTCCTCCAGTTTACAAATATTCATATTTTTTTGGCCACAAAACAGATTTCAAAAAGATGGCTAAGATAGAAAAAACTCTGAAAGTTTACATAGTCACAGTACATTTGGGTGCCAAAATTTGGTGATTTAAGGGGCCTGTTGATCTTTGTTGTATATGAGTGCATGCATTGCAGTATGGGACATGCTCATGAAGCTATGAAAGTCTTTCTTGAACTGATACTCTTTTCGAAAACCCCTCTTTGAACTTTTCACAGTCGAGGTCAGTCAAGGTCAAAATTGACTCAAAACATCTCCAAATCACAAAAAATTGTTGTAGCTGATGGTTTTTCTTCCTAGATTTCCTCATGAAACAGAACTTGGATTCTCAAAACATCCAAAATATGATGCTACCTTATGCAAAAATTTATGAAATGAGAAAATTTGACACATGGATGCAAAAATTTAACTAGCTACTACTTCAAAAAAAATGTCAAAGTTGCTCCTCCTCCCTCTGGTTCTTGCTTGTTTGGCCTCTCTTAGATGCTTTTTGGTCCTTTGAAGCTTCTTCTTAATTAGTCTTATTCTTTCTCTATCACTCAAATTTCTTGCATAGTAAATTCTTGCTAGGTTTCTTTGGAGGTCATTGTCTCTATTGGCTTTATGCAACAAATTATCTTGATGATCATTAACTCCTTCTAGCCAATATTCCTTGTTTTCTTCAAGGTCTGCCCACATCTTATTTCCAGTGGTAAGTTGTGCTTGAGGTGGAATCATGTCTTGAGTGATTTGTTCCTTCTTGGTCATTGCCCCGGTTCTTAGTCTTCTAGGCTTTGCTTCAACGACATTAGCTCCTTCAAAATCAATCACTTTTTTCCCTTTGTCCTCAACCACGAAGGATGGTGATTTGGGTACTCTTTCATGCTTTCTTTGTCTCTGTGCCTCACTGACTTGATGTTGTAACTCTCTATTTTTCTTTTGTAGCAAAGCAATGGTGTAATGAGATTTTCCTAGTCTTTCTTGTAACTCAACTATCATAAGATCTTTCTCATCTTTCTTGCTACGTTGTCCTTCTTCAACATGAATTTCTTGACCTTCACCTCCAATCTCTCGGTCTTCAAATTGTTGTATCAAAGTTATTTAAGAAGAAATGATGTCCTTCTGAGGAATTTCTTCTTCTACCACCTTCTGGCTGGTACCTCTTCTTCTGGATCTTTGTGGAATCTTTATTTTCTCAAAAGAAACAACTTTCTTTGCCTTTTTTATTTCACTTTCCTTTTTCTTATTTGCTTGAGATCTTGTAGTTATACTTTTCCCTGTTGGCTCTTCAACTGAATCCTCTTTCTCTCGTGTGCATTGAGATGCTTTAGGTATGGGGCTTTGTTGTGATCCTTCTCTTTCTTTCTGATGTAAAGATCTTTAGTTGGTGAGTATTACCACTATTTTATGCTTGAGGATGATAGATGTGAGCAATTTTTATCATATACTGATCAACCTGCTAGGGAGTTGTAAACATAACAAAATGAACCTAGATGAAGGAAAAAAATTGAAAACAAGGGCATGTTTGGTGTGTGTTTTCTTTAAACAAGGTGTTGAGGTGATGTTGTGAGGAATGTGGGACTAGTTTCTTGGTCAATGGATGAAGATATTTTGACAAATCTCATTGTGCAAACAGGGTTTAGGCAAGGTAAGGGAAATTAATTTTTCTTAGGTTTAAACAAGAAATATATGGGAAATAGAGGTCATAGTAGGTATTTAGGAGGCATGTAGGTTGATTTGAACAAACATAGATCGAAAATCAGAATGAAAATTAAAATTTTAAAATAGTATGTTTGTGAGCAGTCATTTCAAAAAAATTTAATGGCTTTCATGCTTGTCTGTTGATCTGGGAAAAATGAAGACATTGGTTTTGTAGAGGCAGACCTGTGGATGGTGAGTTTTTGAAGAAACCAGAGAAATTATTGCCTAGGCAATGCCAAGATGAGGGGGAATCTTTGCACAATCACTTTACACAGTCAGGGTTCACACAGTCTTTGTGGAGTCAGCCATGATGAACGCTCAAAACTCTCCAATCGACCTTCTTTCTATGATGTGATGTAAATTCTCACATTCCCCTTGGAAAAATGAGGGATATGGAATGAAATTGGGAAAGGAAATGATGGGTAAAAGTATTTAGAGTAGTGATTTATGGACAATGATGAGGGGATATGGAATGAGTGGAATGGATGAGTGAAGTGAAATGGAAGGGAAATCTTTGATGACGGGATAGTTCAAGTTACTAGGTTTCTCTTTCAGTACTTGTACCTTTAGATGACATCACTAATCATTTCTAGCCAGGATATTTAGGATCCAAATGTTATTATCAACATTTTCATGGAAATAATTTCATAAATGAATCATTGTTTGCATCTCTCAAACCCAAATAATCAGGTACAACAACAACTCATCATATAAAATTTATATGACCCTAACACCATGATTCCTCATGTTCAATTTCATCGCATTCAATTAATAGGAAGAAATGCATGTTCTTCCAATGCATTTTCATTCTTGCCGAAAACTTACTTCATGTAGTCTCATTGCATTAGTCACGTTATCCACATGTTTTCAAACAATGTTAGTATCATTAACATAACAACAAGTCAATACCAAAGGTTCCTTTTAATCATTTATTCACAACCTCATTGAGGCAGATCCAATCATACTAAGCATGACTTGTCTAATGGAGAATAGGAATAATGGACCTATTCAACTTCTAAAACCAGTGCCTAACTAAAGCAATTCATCTCAAGGAATTCAAGTGCTTCTATTGAGCTAGTCTGAGCCATATATCTTGTATTTGTAGAAAAATTCAACACGATGAGAGAAAATGACAACATAATGGTAATTACCCATAATAAAATTGTAAAATACCAATTAAATTGGGTGTTGAGATTGAATTTGTCATAATAATAGGTCTCAATGACACATGAAACATGACCTCCATCCAAACATAAAGCAGGCCCTTGTCAACGATATTTAATCTACCATGGATTAAAATGTTATATTTGAAATTTAATGACAACATTAACCCTACCCTTAACTGAGAAAAGAACTCATTGGTACTCAAAAGTACATCACACATAGTCAAGTTATGCCAGATGATTTCCTACCTTTTTTGTTTTAATTACCTTGTAGTGGTTCCTTTTCATGAATTCATGTCTCTCTTCCTAACACTACTCGAACGCCTTATTGGGGCATGAATAATCCAGGGTTTCTATTTAAACCACTCAAAAAATCAATGTGCATGTACATACACCTCCTATACATGAATCATAAAGGAATGTTACAGTGTTCTCAATATACACAACCTCTTACTGTCTAGGGCACTATGCTTACCATGGTTTGAACCTAGGTCATCAACATGTTGACACCCACCCTTAAAAATTATATCACAACATTTTTAAGTACTACTTCAAGCTCTGCTCACTTCTTCTCAAGCTCTTGAGTCTCTGTTTCCAACGCCATTTATGTTTGTTCTACTTCCTAAGATTTTGCAACATAGTAATTTAGTGCCTCTTCCTTTTTTTATGCCTGTTATATGTAATCTTCTTCTCTGCCTTTGTCATTCAAATGGATATGGATTCAACAATAAGTGTCAATTTATCCACCATTTGGGCATGCATCTCCTTTGAGTCTCCAATATGTATAATTATTTATTCCTTTCCAAGAAAAATTGAAATCTTGACCTTATCTGAAAAATGGTCTGTCATTTCCTTATATCCTCAATAGTAGTAGGTGAAACTTCATCATACCTTCTAGGGTCCAAAAATTTATTCTCCATTAATTTTGATTTTAGATCGAAGATCTCCACATCTATTCTTGACAACTCTGCATTCAACTTGAGTCTAGTAATCACAGCTTGTGCGAAATGCAAGAGTTCATCACGTTTCACTGCACTTCTTATTGATAGCCAAAAAATTATTTATCCAGGTCTTGAATACAACTTATGATAGCATTTTGCACCTCTTTACCCCTTATCAAGCACACTTCAAATAGTCCCAACAACAGGGGAACTTCATCACCACATGGTGCTTCAAGAATCTTCATTCAAAGATAAGAGCCAACCATAGATGTTGTAATGTTTTACAATGCTTGATTATCAAAAAAATGGTCATGTAAAGTCAGCGGTTCATATCCATCGTGTGGATCGTAGAAAAGAACCATAGGAATATTTTTTTGGTGATGCACTACCATTGTTAGATATGAGAACCTATTCCTTGTTTCTCTCTCCTATATGAACCAAACATTTGAAATCCTTGTCAATTTTCCTCATCGCAATCAAGTACCTTTGTAGTGCCTCGACCCTCTCGATTTACCTAACAGACAAAGAAACATGTTCTAATCTTCTCATAGCAAGTTTAAATCTATTTTCATTTCATACAGAGATATGAACTTGGAAGAGTTTGGCCCCTTCGACGACAGCTTGGTGAGCATGTTGAATAATGGTTCATTCATAGCCGAGATTGTATCCTAATCTTGTATGGTGTGATGACTATATGCAAATGTCTTGATTAATCCATTATTACATTTGATTTAACTGTGGTCTTATAGATGTATGGGAACAATTATGAATCCTTTCTCTCTGCAACTCAGCATATTAGCTTATTTTGGTACTAAATATCAACAATGCTCTCATGGTAGTGTAATAATTGAGGTGTTTGACTCATGAATTATATCACTTACTATGCATTTCATTATCTTGGTACCTTTGTGGCTAGGTCTGATTTTATTTCGTTATATAGTTGAATTGGATTGTGAGGCATTCTGCTACACCAATCTTCACAACACCCCTTTATGTCCTACATTTCACTACAATCATGTTCTATAAAATCCTAGAATTATGTTGTTATGTGGAGATGTTATTCCCTCTACCTCAATGGCCATGTTCATGGTCATTCTTAACCACGACATTGCTTCCAATTCATAGATTTTGACAAATGGGATCTTGTGTTGTCCTGAAATGGTCTCCTCTATTTTCCACTTGGTGTCTTGAGCATTAAAATAACGAAATCTGGGTTAGTTCTACAGTGGTGTGGTGCAAGGGTAGGCCCTTGAAAACCTAATTCTTGGAGTATGACTTGCATGTTTCTCTTTACTTAATTTTCAATGTATCAACCACCCTTTTACATCTCAAGGATCCATTTAACAAGCTAATATAGAAAATTGAATTTAGTGTGTGCTCAGTTTCAACCACCTTCACATATACTCCTGCAGATACTTCTAGTTAACATTCATATCAAAGTCCTTAGATAAACTTATTATGTAAATTGTTATAAGGGGATAGATTCATTACATGCATATATAGCCGTCGAAGAACCTAATAACAATGACCCATTTCTTGTTAAGTTCTCATTTTTATATTGGATGTAGTACCCCTATAAAAGTATTGATACACTTTAAATCATGACAAGGGACACTTTTAATATAATTTGATGGACAATAATCTGTTCCTTCTACAATATCTTTAGTAGATGAATAACAAAATTGGGAACCACCTAGTTACTTAACTGCTATGTCCTAATTGAAATTAATAATGTTGGTATTTAGAGCAGTTGCTTAGTGACAAATTTTAGGTCCACATGCTATCCTCCCCTTCTATGCTAAATTTCAAACGTAGTAAAGAGACATTGAAACCCAGATGTCCACAGGCTAGAATCATTTTCAGTAATAGAATAAAATATTCCTATGTCCTTGCAAGTTAGAATTGTTAGCCAATAATGTAAATGTTAACACTAAAGATTGTGTTTTTGGTCTATCTAATATTGTAATGGATTGTTGTTATCACTGCGAAGACTTAAAGAATCTTCCAATTCTAACAACTTATTCAGTCTCTTATACTTCCATCCAAAATGTTATCGTTCTAGTTTCATTTATTGTATCCTTGGTGACATACTATATTAAATCCATATAATCACATTCATCGCAACACAAGATATAAAAGATAGGAGATAGATATCATTCATATAAAATAGAGACATAAATAATTGTGACTCTCTTGACACTGCACAAGATCTTGGATTTGGTATAATTGTTGAAGGGTATAATCTCAATGACTTCAATCTACCCATAATTGATATTAACAAAACAAAATACTCTATTACATGGGAACCTAGTACAAACCTAAAAGCACATGACAACCTACCCCCAACCATGAACAATTTTGGGAGTCAAGCCTCAAATCAATAGAACTGCTCTTCTAGTCCTCACTGAGCTCATTTTCCTCAAAAATAGAGTCTCACTTGGGAAATACTCCTCACACCATCCTCCATGCATATTCAATTTTTTTTACTATTGAAAAGAAAATCTCATTTAAAACACAAGACTTGGGAATAACTACTCACACCATCCTCCACACGCATTCAATTTTTTTTACTGTTGAAAAAATATTGCATTTAAAACACAATATTGAGAAACACAATTTAGGCTTTCATGTTCTTATTCTCTAGAAACCCTGCTTAAACAACAATCCTCATAACCATAATGATAATTTATCATTAAATGAACTAGAGTTTGTCATTATAAGTTCTAATATCTATATTTTTTTTCTTTTAATAACACTAGAACTATGATTAAAATCTAGATGCGATTGTGAAGAAATATCTATTATTTCAATGCAAATCTGAGTATGTGCATCTATCTCCCAGTAACGTGTGTGAGAAAGCCTCAAAGTCTAAGATAATAATAGGTTTGCCTCCTTGTGTGCTAAAGTATAGTCGCAGAGATATTTCATAGAAATGTTGGGTTAGAATCACACTTTGTGATCAATTGATTAGTTCCTTGAAGGAGACTTGGTTTCTTGTGCATTACACTTTAGGTTTTATGTAACAAAAATGTTCTACAATTATTTCAAAACCAAGTCTCTATTTCATTTGCACATATGTTAGAAAGAAAACAACCCCTAAAACAAATATTTGTGACGAAAAAATGTGAAAAATTAAAAAATAATACATAACTAAGGAAGGTGTTTCACATCTCACTAAAATGCAGCCATGTAACTAGTCATATCAATGATGAAAACAATACAACATTCTTTAAACAAAGGAAGAAGGAAATGTTGTTATATTGAGACTCAGAAATGAGTTCAAGATCATGCTCCTCCTTCCAGCCTTAGATTGGGTTGTGTTGTAATCATTCTTGAGGCCAAATCACCCCGAGCCAGGTTACAGGCTTGAGATGATAGCTTCAGGGACATAAACTATTTTATTAATCAACATCATTTAAGTATTTAGATCTAGTGTAGTCGTAGTGAAAAATGCCATTTCAGGAATTGGTAGCCAAAGACATTCATGAGTTTGAATGGAGTTTCAAAATATCTTTATGGTTAGCCACGAAGCTTAATGAGGCTGATTTATTATAGTTTATCTCAATTAGAAAATATTGGCTTCGTGGCTTTTCAGGCTAGAAAAATGCCATTATGGTGGAGGAAATCCTCTTGTAAAGAAGTGAGGAAGAATGAAAGTAAATATAACTTAATTAATTATTTTTGTTTTTGAAAATGTTAAATACTCATAAGAACGAAAGGAAAGATTCCAACCTTTGGGGGAATCTAGGTGATGCGGTAGTACTACAACTTCAAAGAATGGTTTAGGACTTAAAACAAGCTTTTCATCACATTTCACTTTTGTGTATATGTCACATTATTAGAGTTTTATTGAAAGACCACATGGGAAACCACTTCCCCTACCTCCAGCACTAAAATGTGTAGGCTCAGTCTGAATCATCCATCTAGGAATATGTCTTGAAGATCATCTCCATGTTTACTTCCTTCACTTGATCAAGTATTTAACAGGTTCGATATTGTAGGTGTATATCACGGCTTATGTTATACATTTGTTTCAAGCGTGAGATCTATACGTGGTGACGAGCCTACAAATCTACAACAAGATAGTGGCCTATGCTGGGTATGATGTCTCTCTCGGTGTCTCCCTTGTCTTTTGTCCTAATGATCAAATTTCATTTCATGATAGAGCCATTTATGTCAAAATTTTGAACCTAGGAGCTCTCATACCACTTGTAATATCTCTCATTCAAGACCCCCTGTTTTTTTTAATTTAACAAAGAAGGATCTATGTGGTGATTAGAAATTAGGCATTGATTCACAGTTTGAAGTCTAATTTTTTAGGATTTTAACACAAAAACATAGGCCAGATAGATCATAGGCCCCATTCATATACCCATAAAATGGATCATATGCCACATCATCATGGGGAGCTTTGATTAAGCAAATCAAGTGGAACTCTTCATACGTGTCTACAAAAACCATTGAAATGGCTAAATATCCATTGGAAACAATTTTCCGCAACAAGTATTAACTAATGCAACAAAACTCCAATGGTCTTCATATAAAAGATATTTATGACTGCATACATTTTACCTTAATCATTTAAAAAGTAACTATAAACACAAAACAATTGAAAAACCCTTGCACTAGACGATATTTTAAGAAGTGGTTTGCTGATTATTATCACACACTACCTCAAGCTGCTAATGATCATATAAGAAGCTATTAGAGAGGTGAGTAATGACCATGAAGTGGTTCTATGATACCACTGGTCGCATCTCTCCTTGTTGCATCTCTTCTCCAATATATTGATCAAATCTATGGGAATTTTATTCTCCCCATTCTAGATAAAGTGATAAGGGATGTTTCTTGAACAAATTTACATTGATATGCAGGGAGGAGGAAAAAACCGCTTTGTAAAAATGTCTAAATATGATTTTAAATCCTTTTTCCAATAACCAATTCCTCTTTATGTCTTGAAATTAAAAGATCAAGGACCTTCCAAGTTGTTCTATGCTTCTCGACACCATAATAAAAATGATCTTGATGTTAAATGTTTGAAATGGCCCGAAAATTAGATTGTCAGTAGATATGGTGTATAAATCCATGCATGATAGCCATTTTTCCATCCTTCAGCTAAGTCGTTGGAGTTAACCACATTTCCTAACTAAAACTTTGAGTTTGACCCCTACTGTCTTAACGAGATCTCTCATCGACAGCAGCCAAAGATTAGATCCGTTATTACATACTATTGTAACCCATTAAAATAGTAAAGAGATGGCTAGCTTATGGTCCTTGAAGGAGCAATACTGAAGAAGATCATAAACTCAAATGACCAACATGGAGTACCAACTTTGTTATATGTTGGGTATCAATGAGTGCACTTCTTCATTCAGCATATAATACTGCTAACAACATGGGTATCACTTGAAACCATAGTCTCCATAAGCATGTCTAGACTCTGCAACTCCATCGCCTCAAATTCTCTACATCTTAGTTGAAATGCTCACCATTCAATCCGTAGTCATGAGACATGAATTTTCAGGTTAGAAGCGTTCATCAATTATTTTGGTATTGTCAGGCCAGGAGTAACTCCATTTCGGCAGAAAACTGATTCGATTTATTTCATTAGGTAGCTATTGTTATATACAAAGGATGTTGCTCAGTTCATCTCCTTATGACTGTTCACATTTCTAATTTAACTATTTACACAAATTCACCCAATCGCAGAGGATTAGGTGTCAACATTCCCCCTCTTAATCTGAAGGGATGTTGGTGAGTCCAAGCATCATTCTGAATCTTTCAAGCTTTTCTCTTCCAAGCGCTTTGGTGAAGATGTCTGCAATTTTCTCATTTGTGGAACAATGACGGAGATAGATTGTTTTGGCCTCAACATGATGTCGGATCAAATGATATTTAGTATTGATGTGCTTTGTACGATCATGGAACTTTGGGTTCTTGGCCAACTTTATTGCAGAGGTGTTGTCAATCATGACTGGAGTTGATTGTACTTGTTTTACCTGCAAATCTTCAAGAATTTTCCTGAGCCACACAATTTCTTTTGTTGCTTCAGCTGCTGCCACTTATTCTACTTATGTTGTGGAATCTGCTGGAATTGATTGTTTCCGTGATCTCCAGGATACAGCTCCTGATCCAAGACTCATAGCATATCCTGAAGTAGATACCCCAGTTTCTTTGTCTCCATCGAAGTCTGAATCAGAGTATCCAATCAAGCTGAAGTCATCCACCTGTGTATACTTGATTCCAAGGTCTTCAGTTCCCTTCAAGTACCTTAGAACCCTTTTTGCAGCAGACCAATGTCCCTCACAAGGCTTTTGCATAAACCTGGAGAGGATTCCAACAGCAAATGAAATGTCTGGTCTAATAGTAGTGAGGTAGATGAGACTTCCTACAAGCTGTCTATACTTTGTTGCATCCTCAAATTCCTTTCCTTCAATAGATGTGAGCTTTAATTTTTGTTCCATTGGAGTAGAAAGAGGATTGCACTCTGTCATGCCAAATCTGTTTAACAAATCTCCAATGTATTTCTTTTGAGAAAGAAATATGGATTTTGGATGTTGGGTTACTTCAATGCCAAGATAGTAATGAACATAGCCCAAATCAGTCATTTCAAAACTTTTCCCCAATTCCTTCTTTATGGATGCAATGTAGCTTTCATTGTTCCCTATCATTAAAAGATCATCTACGTATACCACAAGATATACAACTGTTTTTCCAACTTTCTTGACAAATAAAGTTGCATCATCAAGATCAAAATGATTGAAGTTGAATTTCAGAAGATGCTCAGTTAGTTTTTCATACCAGGCTCGCGGTGCTTGTTTGAGGCCATACAAGGACTTCACAAGTTTGCATAATTTATGTTCATGTCCTTTCACAGCAAATCCTTCAGGCTGGGACATAAAAACATTCTTTTTTAGATCTCCATTCAGGAAGGCAGTTTTTACATCCATTTAATGGACTTTCCAACCGTTCTGAGCTGCTAGTGCAAAGAGTGTCCGGATGGTGGCCCATTTTGCTGTGGGGGCAAAAGTTTCCTCATAATCGACCCCTTCCTTCTGTGCAAAACCTTTTTCCACAAGCCTAGCTTTGTGCTTGTCAAGTGAGCCGTCAGCTTTGTACTTGTTCTTGTAGAGCCACTTGCAGCCAATTGGTTTGGTTCCAAATGGAGGATCAACCAGCTTCCAAGTGCCATTCTTTATGAGGGCATCATACTCCTTTTGCATCACTTCTTTCCATTTATCATGAGAAGCAGCTTCTTTGAAGAAAGTTGGTTCAAAATCTGTAGACAAGTTCAATTCACAATCATAAGAAACATCCATATCAACAGGTGAATTAGAGTCATCTACATCACCTCCATTTTGTCGGTTTGAATTTTTGGTTCTTGTTTTTCCAATTTCATCAGGATGAACACTTTCAAGTGTCTTTGTCAGCCACTTTGGGGGACCTTTCTGAGATGGTCCAGGCTGCTCTGTTGATTGAGTTGGGACTAAATCAAGATTGAGTCTCCCAATTCTATCAATTACATCACTTAAAGCATCATTCGTTGTTGGAGTTTCATTCGGGGGAGAGTGTTCTTCAGAAGAAGATTCCACATGTTGATCTAGAATAGGAATCCCCCCTTCAAGATGTGGAAGCTGATTATCAAATTCTTGAAATGATTTTGTTTTAGCGAATCTATCCAAGCGATCAAGTTGCCGCTCAACAACACTGTCAGATTTGGATGATTCAAGAAAAATTACATCTCTAGATACAACAAACTTTTTATTTACTTCATCATAGAGGTGGTATGCTTTGGAGGTGTTTGAATACCCCAGGAAGATACACTTACGAATTCTAGCACCATGTTCGTTTCTATGTACCTTTGGTATCAAAGCATAACAGGTGGAACCAAAGATCCTGAGATGTTTTACCGAAGGAACATGTCCATACCACAATTCATAAGGAGTCTTGTTTCTTATAGCATTAGATGGACATCTATTCTTTATATGTGCAACACATAGAACAACATCAGCCCAAACATTATCTTTACATTTTTGAAGAAAAGCATGGATCGTACCATATTCAAGATTGTTCTATTCATTCTTTCAGCTACAACATTCTGTTGGGGATTATAAGGCACAGTTGTTTGATGTTTGATCCCATGTTGGCGAAGATAGTTTTCAAATTCATTCGATGTATATTCTTTTCCATTATCAGTGCGAATAGACCCAATATGAGACTGTGCATCATTTTCAATCCATTTATGAAAATTCTTGAATGTTTGAAAAGCATCAGATTTGTTCTTCAATAAATAAACCCAACACATTCTCATGTAATCATCAATAAATGTCATGATATATTTATTTCCATTTGCAGAAGGAACAGGCATTGGACCACATAAATCTGAATGAATGAGCTCAAGCTTCCTATGTGCTCTTGAATGTGAATCATGAAAAGACTATTTGCTATGTTTTCCTAGAATGCAAGCATCACATTGCTTATGTTTCCTAGGAATTGTAGGCAAACCAGCAACACCATTTTTCTTCAATAAGCGGAGACTCTCATAGTTTAAATGTCCAAATCTAGCATGCCATAATAAACTTGATGGAAGTGTACCTTCTTCATGATGAGAAATATATGAGAAATGTTGTGCATGAGCAGAGGTTCCTTGCAGTTTGAGAAGCCTTTCTTCTTCTATTCCCCTCATGACAAGTGAGTGGTCAGATGCTTTTCTTACCTCAAGCTTGCCATCAAAAATATGAATGGAGTGACCTTGCTGGCGGATGTGGACCAAGGACAACAAGTTTCTTTTGAGCTATGGGAGATATAGAACATGATCCAGAAGAAAGTCTGGAAGACCAGGCAGTTTCAGCCTGATTATGCGAAGCCCTGATGGCTTCATTTTTGACTGATGTACAAAGTATACTGCTCCATCAACATTGTCAGTGAAATCTCCAAAAAAATCTTTTCTATGAGTCATGTGACAGGTTGCTCCTGAATCAAGCAACCAATCATTTTTCGAAGAAGCAAGTGAAGCATTAAACAAATCTTCATTTACTCCAATGTTACATTGTGCCTCAATATAGTGAGCAGATTCAGGTGCTTTACCTTTGTTTGTATCATCAGTTTTACCTTTCTGTTGGTTTCTTTTCTGCTCAATTTTGTCCCATGGTAGCTTGCATGTAGAGGCATCATGTGATCCATTTATTTTGTAGCGAATGCAGTGTAAGTCTGCCTTTTCTCCTTGAGAATGTCTGCCCCCTCGCCTCTGAAATATCTTCCTCTTCCTCTTCGTCCACCTCTTCCTCTTGTAGAATCTTGAGCAGGATGCTTTTCTTTATGAGCAAGGCACACAGTCACTTCAGAAGATTCAGGGGCTGTCTTCTTTCCAAAGGCTTTCTCTCTTTCAGCAAACTTTTTCACAAGAGAGTCAAAGGTTATATCTTTAAGATTTCCATTTGCTTGTAAAGACTCAAGATAATTGGAGTAAGTAGGATAGAGTGCCTTGAGAAAAGAAATAAGAGGGATATCTAGCTCAACCTTAGTGGATTTGATATCATGCATTATAGACTTTATTTCAGATGCAAGAGCAAGAGGATCATTATTTTTCAGTTCAAGAGTGAAGAGTTTAATCATGAGCTGAACAACTTCAAGTGCAGAATGTGAGTCATAGAGTTCTTTCAGCTTTTGTAAAGCTTCAAAGGCAGTTGAATATGATGAAATATGGCAACTCACCTCTTCATTTACAGATGCTGCGATTAATGCATAGGCTTTGCTGTTCTTGTTTTCCCAAATGACGAGCTCTTTGTCTGATGTAGGTTGTACTGGGTCATCGTCTCCTTCTCCGACACACACTCCTTTCCACAACTCATTGATGATGAGGGTGTGTTTTATCATCCAGGACCATTCACAATAGTTCTCCTTGCTAGTGAGAACTATTCCTACCATAGAGATGATTGAATGCATTCTGTAAAAAAATACTTCTGCTGATAAAAAAAAACTTCTGCTGATATACAGTGAAATTGTACTCAAAAATTTCTGTGGGAAACAATTTTGGTTGTTTAATTCATATCAGAGTCAATAATCAATCATTCACCGCGAGCTCTACAAAGTTGGAGCAGCAACGACATCAACCGCGAGCTCTACAAAGTTGGAGCAGCAATGGCATCACAATTTCAAAGCTCACTGAAAAGACTAAAAAAATCACCATAAATCCCTTTGATTCTCTAGACTTTGAAGCCAGTAATAAAAAAATGGCAGCGTTAAAGTGCTAGACAGTGTTTAAAATATGGGACAACGTTAAAGACGTTTTAAAGACATACTAAAAAAATGCGTTGTCCAACCATATGCCAATCAATATATACCATTCAATATACTGCATTCAACGCATTCAAATGGGAATGCAGAAACCCTTCCGCACTCAACTGATACCATATTTTTATTACCATATACCATATACCGCATTCAACAGTATATACCATATACCGCATTCAATGTTGTAAATGCTTCGTTGAACAGTTTGAGAATACCTCCGGAACTGGTCGCACAAATAATAGCCGCAGACCCACAATATTCACAACTGGTTCTATACCGTTCATATCATCTCACATTGTATCAATGGGGCATTCATATCACACTGCATACCAATCGATCTGGACATTAATCGCTCTCGACAGAGGCGTTCATACCACACCGCATTTTCTACACCATTCATATCATCTCACATTGTATCAATGGGGCTTTCATATCACACTGCATACCAATCGATCTGGACATTAATCGCTTTGGACATAGGCGTTCAGGCTATTCACGAAGACAAAGGTGTTCACAAAAAATTTTAACGCAGCGTTAATATGATTCAATAGATATGGGACAACGTTACTCACATTCAAATTGAATGCAGAGTTAATATGGTTCAACATATGGGACATCATTACTCGCATCGGGAGATGAACAATCATGCTATGGGACAACGTTACTATGATTCAACAGAGATGGGACAGCGTTACTATTATCGCATTCAAATGGAAACGCAGTATTAATTGGGACATCGTTGATACCAAGCGTTAATATGATTCAATGCCGCATTCAATGCAGATTCATTCAACATACACCACTCAGCATTCAACGCATATTCAAGGAAACATCGATTGCTAAGGAATCAAAGTAATGACATCGCTATAAAAAAATTCAATGTACAACGCTTCTATCTGTACAGTATGGGCAGATGTGCAGTGCTGGCAAAGGTAGGTTATTTCAGGACTGAGGGGAATAAGGCAGAGGAAATAAGGTAGAGGCAGAGGCAGAGGTCAGGACAAAGGAGTTACAGGAGCATAATAGCTAAAACAAGGAGGTGGCTCTGATACCATGTTAGGCCAGGAGTAACTCCAGTTTGGCAGAAAACTTATTCGATTTATTTCATTAGGTAGCTATTGTTATATACAAAGGATGTGACTACCCAGTTCATCTCCTGATGACTGTTCACATTCCTAATTTAACTATTTACACAAATTCACCCAATCGCAGAGGATTAGGTGTCAACAGGTATGATACAGAAACCCTAGAAAATCCATGACAACCAAAATTAGATACACATTATCAATGGCTTCGTTTACCCCTTTTACCTTTTCATTTACTCCAGTGATTCGTGCACAATTTTCTGGTCTGAACGTGATCTGATCCAGGTGGATGGTGATGGCCACCCACCTATCCCATTTGGACCCCCACAATTGTCTCTTTCAATTTTTTCAGTTTCCTAAATTGTATCACAGTTTACTATTTTTAGTAGTTTTTCAGGTCCTGAACTTCTAGAGCCGTTTTGAGGCTCTAAATGATGTTTTTTAAGGAAATATGGGAGCAAAATTGGTCCAAGTTATAGTTCCCATAAAGAACTTTCTAACGAGCTATTGTATGCGTCAAATGGAGATCGGGTGCCAAAGTTACGACCCCAGGAAGTTGATGTACCAACTGACCCAAAACGAGGCCCACAATTTGGCGTTTCATCTTCTAGGGTTAGGTTTTGGAATATTAAGTGTTTTCCATTGTTTCTCAACAATAAATAGGCCTTCAAGCATCATTGTAACAAAGTTCAGAGGCCTGTAGCCACCACATCTCTTCTCAGAGATAAGCTACCATCGCCCTAGCTGTTTATTTCCATTTTGTGTTTGTAAGCATATCTCAGTATTTTACATTAATGAAATGAAGTATTATTTCCGTTGTATCTTTGTGTTTATTGTTATCTCTGTAATTTGTTGTGTTCCTGTTTAAATCCGGATCACGATCGCAATGCAATTTGGGGAAAGATTCTTCGATTTTGGTTGGGTTTTACACTCAATAAATGTGGTAAAGATTGAATATCGACTTTTTTTGGATTTAGTTGTTAATAAATGTGGCAAATATAGAATATCACACCACTCCAACTCCTCTCCTCAAAATTCCACAATCCTCACCAAAATCTCAATCCAAAACACACATAATTACTTATTGTACACAAAATCTCTTAAAAACATGTAATTTATAATACTAATAGCTCCATGATGCAATATTAACAACCACATATTAAGCTCAAACCTCTCATATTAACTTCATCTAAATTTACGTTTGTTAGTTGTCGCATACATAAGTATCTAATCATGTTATAAGCAAGGAGATGACGTGGAAGTCTATCGTATACTACATAATCAATAACATAAGGCATAAGGAGCCAAATAATCTAGAAACATCCTATGCAATTCAATCAAACCAAATTATTTGATATAGTATCACTTGGAAAATCGAGCACCACCACCCATCCTAGAACTGACTTTCTCCAATTCACCCTCGAGCGGATAGTAATTTACCATCAATCAAAAACATCTTCTTGATATCCTCCATGGGTATTTAATTCCCTTGTTTCATGATAAGGGTTCTTTAAGGGCATCCTGCGTTTGGGGACCTTTCATCTACTTGCATATGCTTTTACCATAAAAACTCGCCTTTCTCTCCAGCGAGGCTTTTTATGTTTTTTTCCAAACTTAACATCTTTCTCCAACTAAGGAGCTTAATTTATATCTGTCTCCCATCCATCTTAGCTTATCTAGAATTTAGTCTAGAATTCTTATCATGAAAGAATTATCCATTCCCATTCTCCAGTGGGATTTCATTTGGCAAGAGTCTCATCTCTAGGTGTCTCATTTTCCAAGCATTTAAATTCCTTTTTCTATTTTGTAATAAATTATTTATCCCCATTTTTATGTCGAGTCCCAACTTTTCTTCTATAAATCCATCTAACGTTGGCTAGTATGATAGCAACGGAGGGGTATTACAGTTGATTTCTCCAAAGCGTGGACCGTAAGAAAGGTACAAATCACCACGTCTGAAAACTCAAAACCATCCTTTAGGTATTCTAGTAGTATCGACTTTAGAATCACAACCTATTTAAATTCTCTAAAAAATTTGAATTGTTTCACAATATTTCAAATTTATCTATATAACTTTAAATTATATGGTTAACAAAAATCAATTTCCTGAGAAATGGGAAGCTACTTAAATTCTTTGAGTATTTTAACTTGTTTTATACTATTTAAAATTTATCTACATAACTTTAAATTAAATGGTTAAAAAAAATCAATTTCTAATTAGGGATTTATCATGTTGTATTAAATATGGAGAAATTTTTTCCACATAATTAGGATTTTATTGAAAAATTTATCTCCACACATAAACCTACATAATTTTTTTATTATTATTTTTAATGTAGTTTTATTTTTGTGTGAATTTTTCAAAATAAATGTCTCATGGGAGCTAGCAACTTAGTGAGATATATGCAATAGCCTGAAATCCCATCTATTAGGAAGTCATAGTTCATCCTAAGACCCAGACATCTAAATATTACCATAGACAAGAACTAAGAGAGAACAAAACCATCCCAAAATTTATGTTTTGAATTTTTAATATAATATTATTTAATGCTAATGTTGCAACATATCCATGTATACTAAGTGGTATAACCCAACTATTATTTATTAGGTGCAACTTTTTAGATGACAAATAAGTTTTAATTATTAGACACAAATGACAAATTATTATTTAAGACATTGTAATATATATATATATATTCTCTTAAATTATTTGAATATTTAACTAGTTTTATAATATTTAAAATATATCTTTATAACTCTAAATCATATTCTCTTAAGATTTTAACATAGTTCTGTAATATTTAAAATATATCTATATAACTCTAAATCATATGGTTAACGAAAATAAATTTATGTTCTGGAATTTATGGTGTTGTACTAAATACAAAGAAATCTTCTCCATATGATTATGTTTTATGAAAATAATCATGTCCATAAATAAACATACTCAATTTTATTATTATTATTTATAAATAAATATACTGAATTTTATTATTATTATTTATGTAGCTTGAATTTCGTTTAATTTTTTCTAAATAAATGGTTGATGGGGAACTAACAACGTGCTCATATATATGCAATAACATGAAAGCCACATATCTTAGAACCTCATAGCTCATTCATCCTAAAATCTAGATGTCTAAAGACCTACAAATAGTAACTCATAACTAACTGCACATTTTCATTTGAATTTTTATTATTTAATGTCATTGTGGCAACATCTCCTCTATGTCCATATAGTGAGTGATAGAGCACCTTTTATCTAATGATTAATTACTATGGGTGGCTTTAAAAATATATATATTTATTTATTATTAGAAGTAAAACAGAAATTATCATTTATAACATTCTAATCTATATATTCACTTAAATGCTCTCACTTGTTTTATAATATTTAAAATTTATCTATATAAAATTAAATCATATGGTTAATGCAAATTAATTTCTAATTTGGGATTTATCATATTGTACTAAATATGGAGCAATCTTCTCCACATGATTAGGCTTTCCACATGATTAGGCTTTACTGAAATATCATATCCACATATAAACTTAATTTTTTAGAGTTAATTTTCAAGAAATTTGATTTTTGTTTGAACTTTTCAAAACAAATGGTTGATGGGGAGATAGCAAGTTCTCTAAGCACCACCAAAAACTAGAACCAAGAATTGGCATCCTCCCTACATTTTTGTTTGAATTTTTAATATAATATTCTTTAATGCTAATGTGGTAACATCACCCCTATACAGGTATAAGGAATGGTATAACATCCCAACCCAATTATTAATTATTAGGGGTATATGATAATTTATCATTTAAGAGATTGTAACCTATATACTTACATAAAATTTCTAAATATTTTGACTTGTTTTATAATATGTATCCCCTCTCACTTATATTCCTCATGACATTTCAACTTTTTTTTTTTTTTTTTTACAACATGGTGAATCTGCCTGGCCTAGAGCAGACTCACGAGAAAGGGGAATCCGCCCCTCTAGCTGCCACCACAACAGGTCAATGTACTCAATGAGATTTGAACTTCGGTCTCCCTCGGCATAGCCCAAGTGACTTACCATCAAACCACACATCACTTTACGACATTTCAACTTATTTTACACTATATATTCTCTCTCATCTATGGTACAATGGCGTCGAGGTCACCCTTAGGGAGGTGGGTCTCTTTTCCCACAAACAATGTGTCTCATACACCAATTCGTGTCTCTCTTAGTAGTGACCTTAAAATTGGATAATAATAATAATAATATATTCATCTACAAATTTTTAAATTATTTTATAAAATTTATTTCTTGGCATTAATTAACTAGTTTTTTAAACTTATTTTACAATATTTATATTTTAGTTTTAATTTTTTTGTTTGAATTATTTTACAAGATTTTTCTTTTGACAGAATGTTTTCTTACTTTACAATATTTAATTTTCCAATTACTTCAATTTCAGGACACCATTTAACATATTTTATAATAATTATTTAAAGAAAATACTATTTAATTTTAATACTAAAGTATTTTAAACTTAGACTTACCTTTAAAGTACTACGGCCTTCTAATCCCTACACAATCTTCTAAACAGAGACTAATATATATATATAATCACCGGAAAAATTATTTAATATCTTTAATAATTATTATTTTTTAAGAATACTATTTAATTTTAATGCGAAAGTATTTTAATACGAAGACACAATGGTTGTGGGAGAGAATCAATCTGGCAAAGGTGCCAAGGGCCTCCCAAAATGCAATCAATCCGTCAAAGGTGTAAACGTCCCACAGAAGGGAAAATCCACCACTCGGCTAATGATAAAACTGAGAGGAAAAATCCCGTTTCTCGCTCCTTTCATGTGGGCCTACAGGTTCTAATGTTTTCCAATGTTGATACTGCATTGAATAGTTGCGTTACATGATTACAGCAAATGCAATTCCCTATTGATTTTTTCAATGTTTATGTTGCTCATTGTTGTGAAATGAGAGATCGATGTTCATTTGTTATTAAAGACCGAATTTCAGGTGGACTGTGTGAAACACATATTGTTTATCTTACGAATTTTTGTAAACCGTTTCCTATTCCAGAGACCTCTTATGACATCTATAGGATGGTGTAGATCTTTTCGTTAATGGTTGTTAAAATATCAATGATGGTGTAGATCTTATGGTTAATGGTTGTTAAAATATCAATTCGAGAGACACATGAAGAACCATTAAAATCTTATGGACATTAATGGCTTCTTGCTGTATGTAGGAAAAAATTCTTAGAAATATCTTTCTCGCCCACCTCCAGAAACCTTAGCAATTGTAGACCAGACTTACCCCCTCGGCTGCATCCTTTTGGTTTGCGCTGGTTTTGATGTTTTCCTTGGGTCGTACGACACATCCCCACATCCGGTTGTTCCTTGCTAGTCCATTTGATGTTTGATTTTGTGTAAGAAAAGGTAAAACCATTGGGTGAAAAGGTGCGTCAATTCTCCATTTTTGACAGACAACATTGATTTCGAATTGAAGCGAGCAGTGGGGAGTTTTTAAGTAGAGAGTTTTCAGAGCGTCTCTCGGGTCGCTATAGTCGAGGACCATGCACAAGGACAAGGTTAAGGTTCATGCCTTTAGCTCTTGATGAGATCCATGGCGCTGAGGTTATATGCTACATAGTACATAAAATGGAATTGAATGAATGAAATTATCGAACTCGAACCTGGGGATTTCGGCGAATAACAAGTGCGAAGAGTGACTCGTCGATGCAGACAAGATTGTGTTGAGGAAGAAACCTCATCAAGTCGGTATTCATATACTAGCTTCATGGTATTATAGGTTTGTTTTACAATTAATGTTTGATAATACAATTAATGTTTTCATTATCAAAGTTAAACTTGAGTTTGTTTGATATTGGATAGACCAATGTTCCTGTGAACTAACCACCTCTAGTGGATTCTTATTTTTGGTGATGCTATCTTTAACTAACACCCGCAAATTTTGGTTTAGGAAATTTCCAATAATTGAAATACTTCTGTGAACAAGAATTCCACACAATTGTTGCAATATGTTGAACTCTCTATACTTGGTTTGTGTTCGTTTATTTTCTATGAATTTTCATGTCAAAATCTTAATTCTAATGAAGCAAATTTAGCATGCTTTTTCCTTGAGAGAAATATATTTTATAAAGGTTTGTAACAATTCAAATACTTTGACAAAGGGCTTCTGACAAATGGCTCCTGTAATATAAGGACTGAAATGTTTTTCTTATAGCAGTTTCCATTGGGACGGATCCACAATTTGTTGAAGTCTAGAGTATCTTCAAATGTAAGGGTAGGAGCTACCGCAGCCGTATATGCTACAGGCGTTACTACAGAGATTTTATGCTTGAGTAAAGATCTCAAGGTTAAATGTATCAGCCCAAGGCATTTGCAGCTGGTCATTAGAGGAGATGAAGAACCATCTCTGGTGGAGGTGTCATCCCTCCCATTCACCCGTCACTTTTTTCGCTTTTTATTGAAATCCTTGGCTCAACTCTCCGCTGGATCGGTACATACAAGTGAATTTTGGAATGCACTATATTCTTCTTTTTTGGTTGCATGTTTTTGGTTTGAACCATCTTGCTTTGATATAATTTCATACAATTATCTCAATTTTTATTATCAGAAAACATATAAAGCATGTTAATGTTTGAATGTTTAGAGGGTTATAATCATTGTAATGTAGTAATATGTAACATGTTTATCAGTTTTAATGTTTGAATGTTTAGATGGTTATAATCATTGTTATGTAGTAATATTTAAAGTGTTTATCATTTTTATTTTGTGCCTTTATCTTATCAATTATTAGTTGTATTTGTGTATGCTTTTTAAATTTTTTAACAAGATATTAAAGTCATTTCCATTTTTTTAATACTGCAACAAAGTAGATTTCAGATATCTTTTATTAGAGAGACCAAAATTTGCCGAATTGCATGATCTACATATGTGCCACAGGCCGAGGTTGGAAGTATGAGGATGTTGCCACTGCACTTCATACATTATGATACAATCATGTTGAGTCAAGCATGGATTTAAAATAATATGTAATATACATTATTATCATTTTGTGTTTAAGTTCTATTTTAAATATTTAGATTTTTTTTTTAATTAATATTTTATATGGATGTTGCCACTACACTTAATACACTATGATACATAAAAATAATATACATTTTAGGTCATTATCATTTTGTTTTCAAGTTTTATTTATTTTTTTTTTCCGGAGAAAAAAACGAACTTTTTATAAAAGATAAAAAGTTACAAGCAGATGCAAAAGAGCATTCAGTTCTGTGAGGACTTCTCCCTCAGCAAAAAACCAGAGAAGGATCATACTTCTCTGAACTAGCCATGATCTTCAAAAAACTTTCAGTTCCCTGTACCAGGTACAGGTTGCTTCCCCTTTGGGATCCAATCGCAAGCCTCAGTCTTTGTAACAGACCATGACTTGAACCACAACAGTCCATTTCCGTGGGCCTCCTTGAAATGAAAGCAGCCCACCAAACATAGTGATGCCCGCATACCTTGGGCAATAAGTTCATAAGTCCAGCATTTACTTGTCCATAATCAAAAAGGAAAACATGCGACTATATACAGAAAAGGAAAATAAACAACAACAGAAATAAACAGCAGCGATTATGCATAAGGCGGAAGATCCGACACACGGATCTGATCATGCACTTTTTCAGTCACTTTCCATATGCCCACAGCCTGCTGTAGACCATCTTTAGATAGCTTGTCCGCGGCTTCATTTCTGTCCCTGTAGATGTGTTCAATTGAAAAAACATTAAAGGACTGTTTTAATGTCAAGATCTCTTCAAGAAGTGGCCTCAACATGTAATTTTGACATCTATTGTTACCATTTACCCACTTCACTACATTCAAGGAATCTCCAAAAATCTGAATTGCGAAGATGTGCCTATGGATAAGCCAACAGAGGAGAAGTTTTAGTGCAGATAGTTCGGCATAATTGTTAGATCCGGATCCAATACCCACTGAAGCCATTAAGGAGTGAGATTCGGTTAAATGTATAATTATCCCTACCCCAGCTGAGTTGTTCTGCGAGGCCCCATCAAAATAGGCCCACGGGATGCCTGCTCTTATTTGTTCCTCCCTGCTCTGTGGCTTTTTCTTTGAGTCCTCTGGATCAGGGATACTGGAAAAAATGGCTGAGCTTTGAATAGTTGTAGCTTCTGCTGAAGGGGTACTGTCATTGAAAAGACTTCTGTTCCTGGCTAACCATACTCCCCAGCAGATAATAGGAGGGAGATTCCTCAATTTCTCTTCTGAAGAATGGTTCCACCACTGCTCCCAAGCAGACATTATGGATCCCCCATCCCATCTAAGCTGTTTCTTCAGTAATTTGTTAACCTCCTCCCACACCTTTTTTGAGAAAGGGCATCCCATGAAAAGATGAAAAATGGTCTCCGAGTCATCTTTACAAAGAGGGCATCTTCCAGGCCCTTGTTTGAATCTAGCTTGTAGGACGTCCCAGGTTGGTATCTTTTGTTTTAGCACACACCAAAAGAAAAGTCTCGCTTTTTTAGGACATTTTAATTTCCACAAAGGTTTTTCCCACCAACCTGGGTCCTCCCATCCTTTTTTCGACATTAAAAACTTGTAACCTTCTTTCAGGGAATAGGATCCTGAGTCAGCGAATGCCCAGACCAGCTGGTCCGGTCTATCTCTTATTCTCACATTGGATCTTGTTAACTCTTGAATGAAAGTTTGTCATTCGTTCCACCACAGAGGACTGATCTCAAGGTCTTCACCCGATTTCCAAGCTTGCCCCCAAATGGATGACTGCCCTATTTTCTCCACCTGACATAGATGAACAATGCCTTTAGAGTCCAGATGTCTGATGAGCCCAGGAGACAAGGCAAAGAGGTCGTTACATCCCACCCAGGGGTCCCTACCGATCCTTACATTTTCACCATTCCCCACCTGCCAAGCCAGGCCTTGTTCTATGACTTTAAAAGCTTCAGTGGTGGCTTTCCATATCACTGTGACATTCCTTCCTCTCTTGTTTTGATTGTGGATCCATTCTTCCAACGACATTGGATCTATATACTTGCGCATCACTACCCTTGTCCACAGATTCTCAGAAGTTATAAGTCTCCAACCAGATTTAGCTGCCAGTGTAGTACTAAAATCATAGAGGTTCTTTATACCCCAACCACCCCAATCTTTGGGTTGAGCTATCTTATCCCATGCTGCCCAGGGAAGAACAGAATCCTCCTTGGATCCCGACCAAAGAAACCTACTGCAAAGCTTTTTTATCTTATGAAGAATTCCTTTTGGAATCCAGGTCAAAGCTGCCCAAAAAACTGGCATGGCTTGCAATACAGAATTTACCAAAGTCAATCTGCCGGCCCTAGATAACCACTTGAAACTCCAGTGATTGATCTTTGCTTCAATTTTGGCCACCAGCCAGTTCCAATCGTGCTTTTTGTAAGAATTAGGTTTTAGCCAGAATCCCAGGTACTTGAAGGAAGTCTCCAGATTGAAAACTTCAAAAGGAAGAATGGCAGTTATGCGAGTAACTTCAACTATGCTGAAACCTTCCATAATTAGCTGGGACTTCCTAAAATTTATTTGCATTCCTGTAGCTTTCATGAACAGATCAAGAATATTCTTTAGTTCTTTCAATTCATTCAGATTCCCATTTGTAAATAGTAGAATATCATCTACAAAAAGGAGATGAGAGATGAACATATTTACAGCTACTTCCAAACCTTTGATCAAACCTGTTCTTCTTGCCTCCAAGATCAATCTGCTGAGCCCTTCTGCCACTAGGAGAAAAAGCAGCGGGGATAAAGGACATCCTTGTCTCAGTCCCCTTTGCCCTTTGAAGAAATGAGATGAAGCCCCATTTATTAAAACTGCAAAACTTACACTGGTTACACACCCCATTACCCAATTTATAAAATCCATCTTGAAACCCAGATGGGTAAGCCGCAACCTGAGATAAGACCAGCTGATCCTATCATATGATTTGGACAAATCTATCTTAATCACAGCTCCTTTCTTGATAGTCTGTCTTAGGCTGTGAATTGTCTCCTGTGCTACCCCTATCGCTTCATGGATTTGTCGCCCATCCAAAAAACCAAATTGTTCACTTGAAATATTTCTTGAGAGGACCGGTTTCAGGCACACGGCAATGATTTTTGCTATAATTTTATAAACGCAGTTACAGAGGGAAATGGGCCTGAAATCTTCAAACGAATCCGGGTCCTCTTTTTTTGGGATGAGGGCTATAAATGTTGCATTGAAAGGGGAGTAAATCTCACCTTTCCTTCTTGATTCTTCCACAACCCCTGTGAGTTCTTCTCCAATTTCATCAAAAAAATGACTGAACAGTTCAATAATCCACCCATCCGGTCCTGGGCTTTTATCTTTTGCCATTGATTTTACAACATTTTCAACTTCCTCCTTTGTCACCACATCCACTAACTCTTCGGCCTCTTCCTCTTCAACAAACCGGGGAAAACATTGGGCTGTTCTGATTACCTCTGCTAGAGTGATCCCTCCTTGTTCCGAAAATAGACTCTGGAAATGATTTTTTCCCAGATTTGAGAGGTCCTCAAAAGATGAAGCTTCTCTTCCATCCTGATCCTTAAGTTTCCAGATAGTGTTAGCATTTTTCCGGCCTTTAGCATAGTTATGAAAGAATTTTGTATTCTCGTCTCCAGCCTTCAACCATATCGCCCTGCTTTTTAGCCTCCACTCCTCTTCTTTGTCCAATAAAATCTTGCTTCTTTGTTTTTCTAGCATCAGGATCTTGTCTTTGGATTCCTGATTTGCATACCCCTCTGCCTCTGGATCCTCCATAGCTCTAATTTCAGCATTGATTTTGGTTAGCTCCTCATTCTGACTGATCCTCTTAGCTTTTGCCCATTCTATGGTCGCTTTTTTAAGTCTCTTTAAATTTTCCATAAATAGGACCCCTTTGTTCTCCGGCGAAGAGCTGCCCGGGTGCCTCCAAGTGTCTCTGAAAAGGATATTGAATGAGTCCTCCTGCAACCAGGATGCATTGAATTTGAAGGGAGCAGCTGGTTTAAGGGGAGGCTTTTGAAACTCCATTAATATGGGGAAATGATCCGAGTTCCCTCCTTCACCAACCCATTGTCTGAACATAGGGATGTTTGCTGTCAAATCTTCACTTATGAGAAAGCGATCCAATCGCTTTGCCACTCTTCCCTCCCCTGCTCTTCTGTTCCTCCAGGTAGGCTTTACCTTGATAAGGTTCACGTCTATAAGGTTATGGGAAAGAAGAGCATTTGCAAAGAAATCCGAAAGCACATCTTCCCTGGCTGAGGGACCCCAGGCCTCCGCATTTCCCATTGAGAAATTTAAGTCTCCCCCAAGAATCAAACTTCTGTCCTTTAGAAGGGATTTGGATAGGAACTGGTTCCAGAAAGATTCTCTCCCCTGACATGGCCCATAGACATTTAGGATCAGAATAGGGAAACCAATCTCAGGGGAAAAAGCCTCCATACCAAGAACATGAGCCATTCCCCAAAGGCTATTCATCTGCAACCCACCTTCTCGAAAACCAATAGCCAGACCCCCTGAATGTCCCTCAGCATCAATGGCATGAAAAACCCATCCTGGGAAAGAGGTTCTGAGAGCTGATTCCACCTCCAGGCTCCTGCCAAGAGTTTCTTGAAGAAAAAGGATGTCCGGATTATAACGAGAGACTAACTCTTTTAGGGCCAGTTTTTTGGGTTTACTGGCTAAACCCCTGCAGTTCCATGAAAAGAGGATCATTTTACAACCTGATCAGGGAGAATTGCTACTCTAAGCGCCCCAGGGATGGTCATTTTTTTCCCATCAGCAACGGCAAACTTTGCATTAACCTGTGCTTTTGACAAGTTTGATTTCCTACCCCTACCCTTCCTTTTTGAAACCTGAGACGAAGAAGGACCTAAACCTCCAAGCGGGTCAGGGGATTCTAACACTTTACCCGGTCTTTTGCCCAGAGATCTTAGGTTATAGTGACAAGATGGAGTGGAGAGGGCAGGTTTCAAACAGGTTTGAGGTTCATCCTCGCAATTCAGATCAATGGAGGGGATTGCATCAATAAGATTTTCTATTGATAACTGATCAATTGAATTACTATTTTTAACAGGAATTTCAACATTTGAGAGATTATCAATCAAATTTGAAAAAGGGGGAGGATTGCAAAAGTCACGTTGCATACCATTTGGATCCTCCATCACGACATCTGTTCCTTCAGCTGAAATCTCCACAGCTTTCTTCTCCAGGGGGGCTTGGGCCACTGTGACTTCAGGAGCAGCTTTGGTGGCCTGACTGCCCGCAGGGTCCTTTTCTGTCTGGATCTCCTCCATTTCAGAGTCCTTTTGGGTGTCCTCAGGCACGAACTCCTTCTCCTTCCTCATTTTCTTTTCTTTTTTCTCACCTTTTTTCTGTGATCTTCTCCTGCGATTTCCCAGTGGGCAGTCCCTTGCCAGATGCCCATATTCGTGGCATCTATGACACCTGAAGGGAAGGTGTTCATAATCCAAAGGCTGTTCAAACACGTAGTCTCTATACTGAAGATTAATGGATTCTACTAGCCCCTCCTTAGGATTTAACCGAACGAGGATCCTGGCCATCGCTCTTTCATGAGTGTGAAGAAAAGACATATCGGCTTCAAGATATGTACCCAGCAAGTTCCCTATCGACCTGAACACCGATTCCACCCACAGAAAAGGCGGAAGACCGGGGGCTCTGACCCAAACAGGAAAATCGTCCACCTTCTCCTTCTTAGCATCAAATAGTGGCGTCCACCTCTTAAACAGGATCGGGCGATTTCCAAAAGCCCAGTTCCTCTCTGCTACCCAATCGGCATCCTCTTTCTTTTCGAATCTGGCCATAAACCAACCCTTTACCAGAACCATAACTCTAAATGAATTTGCAAGGGTATCCTTCCACTGGGTTTCGGCCCACTGATTCAGTGATTTACCAGACAATTCCTTCCCTCTAACTCTACCCACTAGGGTACATTCCGCCACTACTAATGCATCGTCCACCTGTACGTCCATGCCGAGAACCAGATTGCCTCCAACCTTTCTCTTTTTAAAGGGTTTTTCTTTCTTTTGTTTACCCCCTGACTTAGCCTTATCAGGGTCTTCCTCCCCTCTTAACGAGTTTTGGACTTCTAAATCCTGCGAATCCTGGGGTCCATCCTGCCTTGCCACATGAGATTGAACCGCTATTTCATCCTAAGAACCCTGGCGGCCCTCTTTCAAACCCTCCTTATCATTCGATCCGAGCCCCGGGATCCCTACTTCCTTACCGGCGCTTAGGGTTTCCCCGCCCTTCCCAATCTTCAAAACCTTACTTGTTTCAAGGGAAAAACCTTCAATGCTCGGACCAGGATTGCGTGACTCTTTCAGAGGTGAGCGCCTAATAATAGATGGCTGGCTCCTCCCTTCCGATGGAGCTCTTCCAGAATTTAAATCCCCTCCAACCGGCCTCCATACTCCCTGATTTGATTGGAAATTGATGATATCCTCGAGCCCCCCTGACAGACGGACTGTGCCTGGAAGAAGTCTATTTTTGCAGCCCTGAGAGCCATCTGGAACCTGAAAAGGGTCTTTCTCCGAGAAAACCGGCACTGGAAAATCCTTCCTTCCTTCGTAATTCAGCCCTGCCAAACCCAGATCTTCCCCTAACCGACCTTTTGAGCCTTTGACGCTCCACACGCCTTCTGCAGACGGATCAGCGGTTGCATGGCTGCCATCTGACCCGAAAAACTTGACTAGGTTCTGGACAGTTACCTCTTTTCCCCACACCGACAGAATATCCTCAGGAGCCGGGTCTAGGTCAACTGCCTCATTTGGTTTCACCATGGTAAGAAAACCTTCAAGTTTTATTTTAAATGACTAGTTTTTTTTAATTATTTTTTTATTGGAAATAACAAAATGTTACATTATTTTATGAAATAGTAAATTTCAAGGATGTTAAATTGTTAAAAGGTGTTTTTTTTAAGGTAATATGGGTTTCATGTTTAAAATAATATAATGTAATGGTCTGATGTTATGTAAAATTAATTAATTTTTTTTTTAATATCTTTGGTAAAAGACTCAAGTACTTTGTGATTTAGGATTAGAATCTCTAATAGATCTCAACAAATTAAAAAATATATACATATTTTAATTCAAAAATTTGGAATATTGTAATGTAAATGTGTGTTAACATTATAGGAAATTATTATATGAGTAATATGTGTGTGAATATTTTATGTTAGCAAAATAAATGGAGAAAAAAATATTTATTGGGAAAATGTGAAAAAGACCATTGGGGGAGTTAAGTCTTCCCTTTTCAATGAGAAAATAATTAATGAACTAGTTATACCCCAAGGAAAGGAGAAAAAAGGGTGCATTTTCTCATTGCCACCAAATCTTTCTTTTCTTTGTGGGAGGGCTCCCAAGCACAAAGAAAGAAGAGAAGGTAGGAAGAGAAAGCGAGAACAATAGAGGAAATGGATGGGCTACTCTAGAAGAGAAAGACAACAACCACCAATACCCTAGTTGGAGATAGGTACTGGTGGAAAAACTCTTGAATGATAGAATTGTAATATTGAAAACGTCTTTAGTTTATGAAAACACTGTTACAAAGGGAAGAATATTAGGGGAAGTCAGGAGGCTGAGAAGGTCTTTGTTACTTTAAAATTAGTTTATGAGTTAAGTCTATAACCATATGACTTAAGAGAAAGAATAAAAAAAACGGGAACACTAATGTGTGTATGTAGCTAGAAAACTATGGTGGGTGTGTATGGCTTGTTAGTGAATAAATGCCTGGATGTTGTTGTTGTGTATCTTGAAATTGTTGTTGTGGGAAGAGAAAACACTAGGCAAGTGTAGGGGAGACAGAGTACGTGACAAATGAGAAAAGAAGGGGGCGATAGGCCAAAGCCCAGAGTAAATAGGTAACATATAGTTTTTAAAACATTTATACACTTAGAATCTATGATTAAACTAAAAGAGCATTGTATAGTCTCTGTAAATTATAAATGTATGCATGAGAATTGTTCCCTTGTATTTAGTATTTATTTTCTTAAAAAAAATTAAGGATGTTATCATGTAGTAAATAATTAATAAAAAAGGAAGGGCTAGTGTCTCATTGTGAGAGACATGTGTCACTGCTTAGCACAACACTAGTGTGAGGTTACAAAAAGAAAAAATAAATAAAACAAAGACTGCTCAACATGGAAAATAATCCTTTCCTTTATGATATAACTACATATAACTCCTTAAATATGTATTTAACTAGATATTAGGGTAGAAACTTAATTGCGTGGAGGGGAAACAATGCCTCTTTACATTAATTGCACAGTAAAACATGAAACAAACTATGACCTTACTTATTGTAAGGAACTAAGGACATAGGGAGCGAAAATGACTGTACAAAATGAATATAAAAAATTTGTAATAAGCTGTAAAGTTTAAGTTGCAGTTACAAAGTTGATTTTACTTTCACTTAAAAAGAAAAGATGACCACTATGATTGAAAAATAAATAAGAAAAAATAAATTGACCTCTCTGCATTCTTCTAGCAAATTATAAATCCTGGCCATAAGCTCACATTTGAAATGACAAAGAAAATGTTTTATTAATTTTAAGAAATATTACAAGCCTAGGATCCAAAAGGGCCATATTTATCTTGTGTTTTTTCTAAAAACTAACTCTAGAACAAACCTAAGGAGAAAACCTTGAAAGGATTGTCATGAGGTTAGTTAACAACTATCAGTAAAAGTATGGCCTGTGGGGCAGTACATTTCTAAGCAAAAGATTTAGCTCATGACTCGTAACAACCCTAGGAAATGGTCCTTATTGAACACTTAAAAAATATATACATTGTTTGAGCAACTCAGGTCTCTTTTCGCTAATATCTCATTGGAAACATGTAAAGGGAAATTAGGGCATATTATGGGATAATAGCATGAGAACCTATTCTTTCTCATCAATAAATTAAGGGAAACTAAGGTGAGTATTACTATTCAGAGTGTTCTCTACTCCCTCCCTATATCCTGCAACAAAACAATAAATTTCCAATGGTTAGAGAATAAAAAGAAAAGTTAATAACTTAAATAGGAATACCTTGAATAAAGAAACTTTAAAATATTCCATAGAACTTGATATCTCACTTGTAGCACCAAAGGAAATCATATCCATGAGCAATGAGCAAGGACTTGAGGAAAAAGTTACCCTTGTCATAGAAATAAGAAAGAAAGTTATGACTTGCATAAAGAGTTAAAAAAAAACAAAGAAACCCTCTAGCCAATGTAATAAGAGTACAAAGGATATGATCCATTCATTTTACCTTTAACCGTGGTTGAGCGCGGATGCTAGGACCAATGACCTGTCCTATCTCAGTAAGCATAGGCGTACCTTGTTGAGTTGCTACAACTTTGGAGGAGGAAAATTGCAAGAACAAGAGCCAAAAGTGATGAAGGAAAAAACAAAAATTATGAAGAGAAGCATGAATATATATATATATATATATATAGATATATATATATATATAAACCTTTTAGGCCCCCACCTTACCATAAATATCGCGAGATGCAAAATGACTCCATAAGAAGCTACTTGGTGAAAAAATAAAAATTCAATGAGTTCCTGTAGTAGGAAAAGAAAGGAAAACCCTACCAGAGCCGAGAGCATATGGAAGAAGTATGGAGAGCTCACTCGTTAACCTTAGGGTAGTTACCCTAATGGGGAGCAATTACAAAAGTCTACGATCAATCTCCATCAGATGAGAAGCGTAAGGGCACAATCCAATCCATAGACTAAAGCAATGATTAGTCCCTCATAAACTACGTCGAATGTATATTATTACGGATGTCGAAATGCAAATTTCCTTTACATGGGCTAGAGGTAAAACTTGGCTTCCATTTTCTCTTCAAAATTCTCATCATCCTTTGTAGAGCGATATTAGCATGTAACTTGCACGATCATCTTCAAAACTTTGAAAATGGAAATATGTGACGCACGTATAGAAATTTTCACTAAATGCAAGGCTAGGAAAATGATATGCACTATCATCATGAGCTAGATAGCAGCATTCCAACCCAAGGGTACGTTCTTTATGTTGTCATGTTGTCAGGATTTGAAATTTAGATTTGTTAGTTTCATTTATCGGGGTCATCTCCAAGATTATAGATATATGTATTTTATAAGCTTATTTCATGGATTTGACGATTATATCTGTGAGGTAAATTGACTACATTGAAACCCTTTGCATTTTTTTTTTAATTTTCTTGGTCAATTTATTTGCATATGTAATTGATTCTTGGAAATATTTTGTATATTTTTAGTGCATGGCTCTACTTGAAAACAATTTACCATTTATTTCATCCGAGGCACAATCTTTCCTTTCATTGCATAATTGTCATACCGTTGATATATTCTGCGAAGTGCGGAGGAAGAAGCTTCATTTTGCATCTCCACACTTCCGCAATAGACATGTAGAATTGTACACATCGCACAAAGCCAACGACCATATTTTCTAGCTTATTCATCGACCATCCTAACTATACTTACAGGTATTAATGAATGGATACTTTTTAATACATCTGAAAAGTGAAGGGTAATATCATAAATGATTGTGAAAGGCTTGCACCTATGAAAATATAAGTTCTATGTGGAGGCTTTTATCATGTGGAAATAAGTTTTGTGTGGAGGTACGAAGTAAGAACTATCATAATCAAAACCTCTACAAAATGAAAGTCTCTTCATAATGGTTATAATATCCACCTACGAGGAACTAGTAATGAACTTTACATGGTAATACATTTTAACTTATCATTTATTATGTTGATGTTTAAAATTAAAAATAGCTCCCTCTTGATCTTTGAAAACATAAATAAAACTATATATTAAAATTATTAAAAAATGTAGTTGTACCACTTAAGTGAATCTAGATTTAAACTATATATTATAATTATTTAAAACTTAATTACACAAAGTGATTAAATGGTTGTGTAGGAGTGCTGAAAAAACACATTTCTTTGCACAATCAATTTCTCTACAAAACCACTGCAAACGATATCTATAAAACTATCACAATTTCCATAGGCATACCACTCTTTGAAAAATTCATAGAACATTTCATGTCAATTAAACTATGGTTGAAGCTCGTGTAGAGAACTTTGTGCATAAAGCATTGAGAGTGCTTTCATTATGAGAAGATATTTTTGCTTTCAATGTAAAAAAAAGTTCTCACACTCTCCACAACCTTTAATAAATTAAATAACTATAGCAGCAGAGGTAGGGACTATGTAGCATAGTTACTATTAACCTTGTTATTTTTAATGTAGTTTGATTTATTTATTTTTTTCAAAAAAAATGGTTGCAACCTCCCCAGACATGTGCAACATACTCGAAGCAACATCAATTAGAAACTCATATTTCATGTAAGATTGATATGTTTAAAGGCCACAAGAAACAGGACCCAGAATTGACAATCTCCCTATATTTTCATTTGAATTCTTAATATAATGTTGTTTAATGCTAATGTGGCATCATCTCCACTATACCCATATAATAAGAAATATAACACTCTCAACCCAATTATTAACTCTTAGGAACAACTTTTAAGATGACAACTAATTGTTAATTATTAGAGGCAAATGACAAATTCTTCTTTAGGATGTTGTAATCTATATATTCACATAAATCCTATAAATATCTTGTCTTGTTTTATAATATTTAAAATTTATCTATATAGCTTTACATTTTATGGTTGGAAAAAATCAATTTCTAATTAGGTATTTATCGTGTTGTACTAAATATGGGGAAAATTCTTCACATGATTATGTGTCATTGAAAGAATCATGTCCAAACATAAACTTACATAATTTTGTTACTATTATTTTTAATATAGTTTGATATATGTTTGAATTTTCAAAACAAATGGTTGATCAAGAGCTAACAAATTCCTGATATATATGCAACATCCTGAAAGCCACATCTATTAAAAACTCATAATTCATCCTATGACCCCTAAGGACCACTAGAGAAGAGAATGGAGAACTGTCAAGCTCCCCATATTTTTGTTTGAATTTTTAATATAATATTATTTAATGCTAATGTGGCAACATCTCACTGGGTCCTATATATTGAGGGGCACAACACCTCTCAACCCAATTATTCATTATTAGGTGCAAATTTTAAGATGACAAATAAGTATTAATTATTAGACACAAATGACAAATTATTACTTAAGACATTGTAATCTATATATTCAAAAAGGGAGGATGGAGGGCTCGAGGGCAGGCATGTTTGAAACCCTCACTGAGAAAGGTTAGGATTTTTACTACATTTTACTGCAGACACTATTACACTACAAACCCCCCTACTGTGATGGTATCCTCACCGTCATGGTCCGCAGGTCAACCTCTTCGTTTTTGTTGTCACGAGGATCCACTGCCCGTCTCTCACTCTCTCTGGTTTGATTGCAGAATTTCTGATATGGACGAAGACATGGTCGACTACACGGCAGATCCTAACCCCTATGAGTCCATCTGGACGAGCCCTAGAAATTTGTAGGAGGTGTTGGTTTTTAGGTCTCTCGGAATGACCCATTCGTTACAACCGCATTTGCCTATCTCCCATTCTGATCCTAGCACATCCGCTCACACTATACCATTAATCGATCTCTCTATAGGTTTTCTGAGTGTTGACTGCCCTCCCCTCTCAGATACCCTCCATCTCGTCACTACCTGCATACCTTCGTCCACTAATTTTGGTTCTATGCTGCCAAAATTTCTCCATGTGACACCCTACTTTGCTATCCCTACTAAGGCCAGGTTGCTCTCTGCAGATGATTCCATTCCACTCTCATTTCATCCTCTGCATATCCTGCATTCCTCAGCTATACTTGGACTCTCTACCTCATTGTCCGGTTGTTTTTAAATCCCTGTAGTGAACCCTCGCACCGACATTCCATAATCTGAGCAACACACTCTCGGCACTCAGAATTCTATCCAGGACCACGCGACTGCTCCCCATTTTGGCAAAGATAAGAATTTGAAGTGTGTAAACCTACTAAGAGAATCTAGAACTCTGCTTTGGTGAAGGAGTGTAACGGGGGAGGTTGTAGACATTGCTAATAAGGTCTTGGTTGGAACATTCAGAGGGAGAGGGTACTCTAATGCCCGTTTATGTCTATGGGTTATGGAAATATGGGGGCACATTCTCACGGAACTCTCGACTGTAACTAATTTGGCTTGTGGTTGGTTTATACTGAGCTTTCTAAGGGAGGATTACACCACTTGAGTCCTCTCGTGCTTTTGGCACATTGAGATAGCCCCTGCACTTCTCAAGCACTAGAGCCCTCTATTTGACCCTCAGCGTGAATAGTTGTGTGTAGGTCCACTTTGGGTCAACCTACTTGGCCTCCCACTTCATTTTTCGCCATAAGACATTTTTTCACGCATTGGAAATGCACTTGGTACATTCCTTGACTATGACAAGTCTTATCAAACATTTGACAACAAATCCATTGCTCGTATACTAGTGTATTTAGATACCAGAGAGGGACTGGAGGAACAGATTACACTTTATTAGTGAAGATTCACCCACATCCCACTCTTGGAATATGAAGGTATGCCTTTCAGGTGCAGAAGGTGTCACAAGGTGGGTCACCTTTACAAAGAATTCCCATTGGTTACCTCTGTTGCTTCTCCCTTCAAAGATTTGGCTGTAGCAGCTCAGGATGCACCTCCATCTGCTAAAGGTCTGACTTCTCGTTCACAGGGATGGAAATCCACATACTGTATGATGCCTCATATGTCAGCCTTGTCCTATCCTAGGCCAGCCTCCCCACCTATGACGAGATCCCTGGCTGCTGCAATGGCCGCTCACTCATCGAGTACTTCTTCTCCCTTTTTCTCCACATCTTCTTTTATTTCATTTGTTTCTGCAGAGCACCTACATGTTGCATATGCATCCATCCTTGGCATTTCATCGTCCCCCTTATCATGCCCTCTAGATCTCCACACTCCATCTATCTCCACCACTCCACCCTCTATCCCTGGCTTGGATACTCTTCCTTCTCCAGAGCTCTCAGCCACCTCTAATCACTCACAATCTTACAACATCCGTTGCCAAGTATCTCACCCCCTGTACAAGCTGGGATCGGGTTGATCTCTCCTCCCAAATCTACCAAGATTTCTAGGGGTAGGCACTCCTATATCTCCAAGGCAATCATACAAGCAAGGGTGGATGTGGCTATGGGTTGGAAAAGCACACTCGACAGGGTACTTAGAGCATCGAACACCCTCCCCCATTTTCTATCATGAAATGGATCTCTTTCAACTGTAGGGGTTTGGCTAGCTCTACTAAAAAACTAGCCCTTAGAAGATTATTGGACTCTAAGCCCGTTGACATTATATATATGCAAGAAACCCTAGCAAAGGTTGATTAAATTATCACTGTTCTATAAGCTCTAAAGTCGGTTTTGATATTCCATGCGCATGATGTCATTGGAAGATTTGGAGGCATTGTATTGGGCATCAACCCTCTCTCTATTAATATTATTTCAACCTAGGGGGGAACAAGGTTTTTTGGCATGAATATCTACTCCTTAGAACTAGGGACGAATTTCAAAATCATAAATGTATACGCTCCGTGTGTCAACATAGTTAATTTTTGGACTCATCTAGTCAATTTATCCCTCATCAATTCAGACAATTCAGACAACCTCATCCTCGAAGGGGACTTCAACTTTTCTCTCAAATTTGGGAAATCTTGGGGAAGAAATGCACAGTTAGATCCACACTCGGACACCATGGACCTACTTTTGGAGCAATACCAACTTATTGACATTCCCATGAACAAGTTATAACCATATTGGTGCAACAAATGAACGGGATATGCTACCCTTGCTAGGCGATTGAATCAATTTGTTATCAACGAAACTCGTTTGAGCATTAAGAAACTATCGATAGTGGGTTGGATCGGATGGAACCTCTGATCACTCTCCTATCTATCCAAAATTGTTTGGTCCCCTCCCAAAGTCCAGGGCCCCTTTTAAATTTAACTCCACCTCGTTGATGCACCCTGATTACACCAAATTTTCACTGATTAATAACATGCACACCCACCTTCATAGGGGAGATCCATTTCTGAAGTATTCTGTCAAAACCTCATCGAGTTCAAGAGTTTATCTATCAAATGGGCAAAGGATAAAAGTTATCAACATGATCAGACCCTTAGGAACATAAAAGATAAGTTGGTCGATCTACTGGATGAGAAAGGTAGATAATTCACATCTTAAGAAGCTAAATCCTACCTCACTGATGTAGAGAGCCAAAGATCCGAGATTCTTAAAGACCGTGAGGAAACTTGGAAACTTAGGAGTCAGGCTATATGGTTAAATGTCGAATATGACAATACAATTTTTTTTCATAATTATGTGAAGGCAGAAGGGCCAACAACAATATTTGGAAAATGCCACCAAGGATGGAAAATTGTCTCCTCTTTTCATCATCTGACCCATCTTGGAAATTCACACTTCCAACAGTTGTTCAAGGTCCCCTCAGGTGCATCTATTGCACAAATTGTTTAGATAGTTGTGCTTTTCCCCCACTATGCTGACTAAGAGGACTCTGAAGATCTTATCAAATCAGTCGCCAAGGGGGAACTTCAGAGCACACTTAAATGGTTGGTCTATTGCATTTTATATTTACTTTTTGGACACCATTGGACAAGATCTCCTCAATGTCGTGGAGGAATGCAGACTTAGTGGTCGAATGTATGAGGCAATCAACTCCACTTTCATTGTACTAATCCCCAATGTGGACTTCCCCAACAATTTCAATGACTTCAAACCTATCTCCCTCTTCAAATTCCTTTACAAGATCATTGCCATTATTATCACCAATTGTATTAAGCCCATACTATATAATCACATCTTTCCTGATCAATTTGCTTTCCTCAATAATCATCAAATCCATGAAGCTATTGGTACTACACAGGAGGCCCTCCACTCCATTAAGATCAAACAGATTAAAGGGGCCATCCTCAAGAATGATTTATCCAAGGATTTTGATTGGGTCAGCTAGCTATACATAAGAATGCTCCTTACTCATTTAGGTTTCCCGTTTTCCTTCATTAATTTCATCATGTGTTGCATCACTACAAAATCATTCAGTGTTCTCATCAATGGCTCAACCACCAACTTCTTTCACGCTGAGCATGGACTCAGTCTTATAAATTGACACCCATTCTACCATATAAATTAATATAATGATTGCATAACAATATTTAAATTTAATTAAGAAGTGAATAAAAATTTATATTTTCAATATAACAAGATTTGTAATCATGAATACTTACCATGGACATTATTAAGGGTTTTTTAGAACACCATGGGCCAATACTCAGAAGAGAAAGATAAAGAGAGGGAGGGAGGGAGTGAGAGGAGGGAACACAAAAATAATACCATGGTCTAATATCATGGTTTACAAATATTAAGGGCCATCTATGCCTTTGATTATTATGTTACAGATCTAGGATTTTAATTATTCTGTTAAAATACCATGTGTCAATACCATGAATTATCAATAAAACATGCCCAAAAACCATAACTTATTACAAAATCAAAATATTTTACAAACACTTTATCTTAATTTAATTTTATAACATTCTTTAATTAAATTTAAAATAAAAATGATTATAATTACTTTTGAGGTATATCTAAACCCTCCATCCTCACGAGTACTAAAAATATTCCGATAGAGATTAAATCAAGGATATGTGAATTATAACCAAGGATCCATGAAAAGAGAGAAAACAAAGTGACTAACAAGGATAAAGGAAAGATAGTGCATGATTCTTATTGTATTTTATTGTTGACTAACAAAGGTTTTTATTATTGTATTTTTGTTGACACGATTGATCTAGTATATAAGTTTATTATTTTAAAACCAACTATATATATTTTTTAATTTGGATACTTTATTAAATACAATACAATGGGATCATATTCAATAGAGAGAGTGAGATAGAAGGGGAATAGAATGGGGGAGAGAGACATAGAGGTGGGAGAGACATGAGAGAGAGGAGGGAAGAGAGAGAAGTGGGGGGAGTGAGGAGGGGAGAGGGAGAGAAAGAGAGGGATGTAAGAACCAAGACATTGATTTATAGTACTGGAGAGAGAGAGGGAGTGATAAGCAAGAGATGAATATCGAATCAAGGAGAGAGGATGCGAGGGAAGGGAGTGAGAATGAGAGGATAGAGATAGGTAAAGAAGGGGAAGAGAGATATAAGGAGACATTAATATGGAGGGGGGAAAAAGGCGAAGAGTGAAAGGGAGAGAGTGAGAATGGGAGAGACAAGGAGATAGCGATAGAGTTGGAGGGTCGAGAGTGAGAGTATGTGTGATGGGGGGGAAGATAGAGGGAGGTGGGATAGAGAGGAAGGAATAGAGAGGGGTCTTGAGATAGAGGGGAGAGAGTGGGTGAAAGAGAGAGATGGAGTTGGAAGGGGGGAAGAGAGAGGGAAGAACAAATAAATTGAGACATCAAGCTAGAGAGAGAGGGATTGATAAGGGAGAGATGAAGTTGGAATGGGGGAGAGTGGAGATGAGGGAAGGGAGAGAAAAGGATGGGATAGAGATAGGGAAAGAAGGGGAAGAGAAGGATAGGGACACATTAATATGGAGGGAGGAGAGAGGGGGAGAGTGAGAATGAAGGAAGAAAGGAAGATAGTGACACTATTGGAGGGTAGAGAAGGAGAGTGTACGTGATGGAGGAGAGAGACAGGGGGAGGTGGGAGAGAAAGGAGGAAGGGGAAGGAAGAGAGATAGGAGAGAGAGGGGGGAAGAGAGAGATGGAGTTGGAAGGGAAAGAAAAACATAAAGAGGGAAAGGTGGAGAGGGAGAGGGAGTGACAAGCGAGATATGGAGAGACGATGAGAGAGAGAGGACAGAAATTCGGGGGGTGAGAGAGAGAGAGAGAGAGACTGGGGGAAGAGAGATAGAGAGGAGGGGAGGAGAGATAGGGATAGGAATATGGATGGAGAGAGAGATAGATACATATTGAGAGAGAGTGCATGTTTTCGTAGTGAGAAGGAGAGACAAGGGGAGATGTAGATATAGATGGAGGGGAGAGAGATTCAAAAGAGAGAGTCAAAGAGATGGAGGGAGGAAGAGAGATATATATGGAGAGATAGAAAGAGAGAGAGGGAGAGAGAGATAAATATATAGATATAGAGAGAGTGTGTGTATGTTTGGGGGTTTCAATAGAGATATACATGGAGGGGGTAGAGAGAGAGAGAAGGGGAAGAGATATAGAGGGAGAGGAAAAGGGATATATATATATATATATATATATATATATATATATATATATATATATATATATATATATATATATATGTATGTATGAAGGGGGAAGGAGGGGAGAAGAGAGAGAGAAATAAAGGGAGGGAGGAATACACACACACACACACACACATAGAGCCACATGTGTTTACGGGGATGAGATAAAGAGACAAATGATGCGAGATGGAGGGAGCTATATATATAAATGGTGGGTGGGAGAGGGAAGAAGAGAAATATAGATAAAGGTAGGGAGAGGTGGAGAGAGAGAGAGATGGAGGGGATATGGAGGGGGATAAAGAGAAGGAGAGAGGGATGGAGATATGCACGGAATGGAAGGTGGAGAGAGAGGGAAGAAGAAGGAGACATGAAGAGACAAATAAAGACATAGAATTTAGATCTATAAAGTCATGAATATTTTGGGTTTTCACTAAAATAGATGTTTTGATTTTAGTTTAGTTGTTGATTTCTAATCCTATTTGATTTCTTGAACTAGATTCATTCATTTCGTTGTAGATGTCGATTTCTAATCCTACTTAATACCTTACACTAGATGCATTTATTTTAGTGTAGATGTTTATATCTACTACTATTTGATTTCTAGCACTAGATGCATTGGTTTCATTGTAGATATTGATTTCTAATCATATTTTATCACTTGCACTAGATGCATTTATTTTAGTGTAGATGTCAATTTCTAATCCTATTTAATGCCTTATACTAGATGCATTAATTTCAGTGTAGAAGTTGATTTCTGCTCCTATTTCATTGCTTGCACTAGATGCATTGGTTTTAGTGTAGATATTGGTTTATGATCCTATACGATCACTTGCACCAGATGCATTGATTTTAGTGTAGATTTCGATTTCTAATCTCATTTAATACCTTACACTAGATTCAACGATTTCGGTGTAGATGTTGATTTCTACTCCTATTTGATTGCTTGCACAGGATGTGTTAGTTTCAGTGTAGATTTTGATTTCTAATACTATTTGATTGCTTGCACTATACACATTTATTTTTGTGCATATGTTGATTTCCAATCCTATTTGGTTGTTTTCACTAAATGCATTGATTTTAGTGTAGATATTGATTTCTATTCCTATTTGATTGTTTGCACCAAATGAATTGATTTTAGTATGGATGTTGATTTCTGATTTAATGAAACTAGATGTATGATGTACATTAATTTCAAAGAAATTAGATTAATAATGTGCATTGGTTTTCATGTAATCACATCTCTACTCCATCCATATATATCTCCATCTCCCATTGTCTCTCCTTTATCTTTGTATCTCACCCACCAAACATACTCTCTCTCTCTCTCTCTCTCTCTCTCCATAACTATCTATCTCTCTCTCTCCTTCACTTTTCCACTCCCCCTCTCTCTATTCCCACTCTCTCTCTCTAACAGTGCTCTCTCCATATATGTATCTCTTCCTCTCTCCATGTATTTACCTCTCTCTTCTTCCCTCTTTCCCCCAATCCATCTATAACTCAGTCTCACACCCAAAACATACAAACACTCTCTTAGTTTTCACACATAAACATTATTCACCACATGAATTGAATTCTTTCTTACAATAATTTAACCATAAATACAATACTTGATTTTTCATCCTAAATAAAATGTTCACTTATGTGAAATGTATTCTTCTTAAAACTATAAACTATTTGTAATTGGCTACATTCTTATTATTCCCATTTTCCATCATTCAACATTGTTAATCACATTGCATTCAAACATGGTAATAAAAGATAACTAATAGGTGTGACTATAAGAATAGTAGAAGAAAATAATTTCATCTTGATAGCAATGAAGATGTTTGCAATTCATTATATTCTTATTATTTATATTTTCTATCATTCAACATTGTTTCATTGTCACTTTGCACTTAAAATTTGTATTTCATCATTTTTCATCATTCAAATTACTAACACTCTCTCTCATCTTGACAAACTGAGGTAAGTAAGAAAAGTTAAAGTTTAATTGGTGAAATTAATATTATACATATTTATCATATTTAAAATGATCAAAATAATTGTATGTTCAACAAATTTTGTATGACTGCACACGACTGAAACCAGCCTAGATAAATATTAAGCCTGGCTCTATCAAGCACTGAGACAGATGAAATATCTTGAGGTGCAAACCTTTCGCAAGCTTTTGCACTCAAAAAAGAGGTTTGCACCTCGAGATATTTGATCCCTCTTAGCGCTCGATAGATCCGGGGTTAGGAAAAACCCTTGCACTACAGGATATTTTAAGAAGTGGTTTGTTGAGTATTATCAGACACTACTTGAAGCTGCTAATGATCATATAACAAGTTATTAGAGAGGTGAATAATGACCATGAAGTGGTTCTATGATACGACTAGTCGCATCTCTCCTTCTCACTTCTCTCCTCCAATATATTTATCAAATCTATGGGAAGTTCTTCTCCCCATTCTAGATAAGCTAATAAGGGATGCTTCTTGAACAAATTTACATTGATATGTAGGGAGGAGGACAAAAACGCTTGGTAAAAATGCCTAAATATGATTGGAAATCCCTTTTCTAATAACCAATTACTGTTTATGCCTTCAAATAAAAATATCAAGGACCTTCTAGGTTGATCTATGCTTCTCAACACTTTAAGAAAAATTATTTCAGTGTTAAATGTTTGAAATGGCTTGAAAGTTCGACTATCGATAGACATGGTGTATAAATCCATGCATGACAGACCTTTTTCCATCCTTTAGCTAAGTCGTTGGAGTTGATAGACCAAAGATTAGATCCGTTATTAAATAATATTGTTACCCATATAAATAGTAAAGAGATGGCTATCTTACGGTCCTTGAAGGAGCAATATTGAGGAATATCATAAACTCGAATCACCCACATGGAGTACCAACTTTGTTATATGTTGGGTATTAATGGGTGTCGTTCTTCATTCGGCATACAATACTCTTAACAACACCAGTATCACTCGAAACCAGAGTCTCCATAAGCATGTCTAGACTTTGCAACTCCATCACCTCAAATGCTCTGCATCTTGGTTGAAATGCTCACAATTCAATTCAGAATCATGAGACATGAATTGTGAGGTCACAAGTGTTCATCGATTATTCTGGTAGTGATAGGGAAACCCTGAAAAATCCAATACAACCAAAATTAGATACACATTATCAATGCCTTCATTTACCCCTTTTACCTTTTCATTTACTCTGGGGATTCGTACACAATTTTTTGGTCTAAACACGATCACAATGCGATTTTTGGAAAGATTCTTCGATTTTGGTTTGGTTTTCCACTCGGTAAATGTGGGAGAGATTGAATATCAACTTTATTTGGATTTAATTGTTAGCCAATGTGGCAAAGATTGAATATCACACCACTCCAACTTCTCTCCCCAAAATTCCACAATCCTCCCTAGCATTTCAACCTAAAACACACCTAATTACATATTGTAGACAATATCTCTTAGAAACTTGTAATTTATAATACTAATAACTCCATGATATAATATTAACAACCACATATTAAGCTCAAACCTCTCATATTAACTTCATCTAAATTTACGTTTGTTAGTTGTCGCATACATAAGTATCTAATCATGTTATAAGCAAGGAGATGACGTGGAAGTCTATCGTATACTACATAATCAATAACATAAGGCATAAGGAGCCAAATAATATAGAAAAGTCCTATGCTATTGAATCAAGCGAGATTAGTTGAAAGAGTGTCACTTGGAAAATCGAGCACCACCACCCAACCTAGAACTGAATTTCTCGAGTTCACCCCCAAGCCGAGAGTACTTTCCCATTGATCAACAACCTCTTGTTGATCTCCTCCACGGGTATTTAATTCCATTATTTCATGATAAGAATTCCTTTAAGGGTGTCCCTGTTATGAGATCAGCTCACAAAAAGATAGAAAAAATAGATCAACGTCTTAGAAATAAGCCTCTTCGAGGGGGAAACCTCCTCTACATTACACAAATGAACAATTCTTGGATGATACAAATGAAAATACCTCCTTTCTATATATAGGAGTCTAAGGGGTCATAATATAATCATAGTTGACATAACAATAATAATGTAAGTGCACAATAATAACAATAATGGGCTTCTATGGGGTACAATAATAACAATATGGGGACTACATGGGCACAAAAATATAATAAGGGGGTTGTACTAATAACAATAAGGGGCTACACTAGTAGTATAGGGACCTAACATGCCCCTCTGCTTCAAAAAGTGTTGTCCTCAACACTTGAGTAGTTCTTGATGCTTCTGTATAAATTTTTGTCCTCCCATGTGGAATCTTCAGTGGGTATGTTCTTCCACTTGATGAGATACTCTGAAATTGATCGATTTTGTAGTTGTTGGGTTCTCGTTTCTATGACTGCTTTAGGCTCCAATATGATTTTTCCTTCCTCATCAAGTTCTGGCAATATTGTTTAAACTTGGATCTTCTGCAACTTTTGAATGAGTGGCCACAAATCTTCATCCTTCTTCCATTCATCCCTTGCTTCGTTTATCCAATCTAGTTGCATAATAGAAACAACACAAAACAATGCTTCCACATCCTCATCCTTTCTTGAGAGTGCATCTGTAATAACATTTTGCTTCCCTTTTTTGTAGATGATTTCAAAGTCATAACCAAACATATTTGTGACCCATTTTTTATGTTCTTCTAAAGATAATCTTTTTTCTAAAATGTATTTAAGACTATCATGACCCATTTTTACCTTGAAGTGTCTTCCCATTAAGTAAGGTCACCATTTCTTAAGAGCATGTAGTATTGCCAACATTTCCTTTTCATAAATAGCTTGCTTGAGATGTAGCTGTAAAAATACCCAATCACCTACATCAAAACTTCTTTGAATGCACTGTTGATCTACCCATTGTTTCATTCGATTCTTCACCAAAGTGGTGTTATCCTTTAAAACATGGAGAACTTTTTGTTGATGATCAATGTGATCTTTCACTGCTTGAATCTTTTTATTCTTGATATATCCTTCTATCTTGAGAGTTTGACGAGTCGTAAATTCTTCCAATGCATTACAAGATATGGTTGGATTCATTTCTTGATGCTCGATGTGATATTTCACTTCTTGAACATTTTTCTTCTTGATATTTCCTTCTATCTTGATAGTTTGAGAAGTGGTAATTCCATCCAATGCATTAGAAGATATGGCCAGATTCACTTCTTCTTTCTTGATGTGATATTTCACTTCTTGAACCTTTTTCTTCTTGATATGTCCTTCTACCTTGAGAGTTTGAGGAATGGTAATTCTTTTCAATGCTTTACAAGATATCATCGGATTCATTTCTTGATGCTCAATGTGATCTTTCACTTCTTGAACATTTTTATTCTTGATATGCCCTTCTATCTTAAGAGTTAAAGGAGTGGTAATTATTTCCAATGATTTACAAGATATGTTCGGATTCATTTCTTCTTTCTCTGGGGTTGGTTCCTGGTGTATATCCTCTTCTTTTGATGTTTCTTGATCCTTTTCTTCCTCCTCTTCACAATATATGTAAAATAATTTCTTCTCAACACACTTATGACCTTTAGTGTATTTTCTATCACAAATGTAACAAAGTCATTTTTCTCTTTTTTCTTCCAATTTTGTCATGTAAACCTTGCAGGTTGTGGAAGGCTAGAAGAAAAAATAACTTCCATATTTATATTTGTGAGTGGTAGGATTCCTTGTTTCCATAATTCCGCTTTCAATTTTTCTTGCCACCCTGAATGCCTTCTCCAATGGATCAAGTTCCCAAAGACGAACCTCATGTTGAATGTTATCCTTTAATGTCCCTATGAAGGCATCAATCCATTTTTTATCTGGAATATCATTTACCCTGATATTCAATGTTTTGAAATCCTCAATGTGCTCTGCCATTGAATCCTTTTGTTTGAGATTTATCAATTGGCTAAAGAAGGTGTTACTCTTTGTATCCTCATAATTTTCTATCATTTCGTCCATGAAAATTGACCAAGTGATAAGTGATTTACGAGAACACAACCCTTTATACCATAAAAAATGATCTCGTTCTAAATATGAAGATGCAATACGTAACTTTTGTAACAGTTTCACCTCATGTAGATCAAAATATTGCTCCATTTGTAGTATCCAATTTACTGGATCCTTGCCATCAAACTTCCTCATATTTCCTTTTCTTGATTTTAGGAGCTCAATCTTGAAATGACTGTAACTTTGTAAATTTGGATTTTCCAGCTCTGAAATCATGATCTGCAGTAGCCCTGTGCATCCTCTTTCCAATGCCACCAATCTAATCGAAATTGGATTCTCTAAGAAAGTGTTATACACAATCTCCCAAGATGCCCTGGTTATATACCTTTTCAAAAGAGTGAACTTGTATGAAGTTCCACATGTCACTGTTTTGACCTTCAGATCTAAAAAATAGCAATAGGAAACTACAATTCATCCTATTTCTGTAACTTCTTACAAAATTTCAATTTGATGCTTAAAGAGAAAGTTATGACGATTTTCCCAAGGTCACTTGTTTAAGATGTAATTCAGGAGTCTGCAAAAACCCTAACTTCTTTAGATCATAGATCCTGAAATATGATCTCAAATGGGTTTTTTTTAGCTTCTGAAACTTTGTAGCGAACAAGTTATAGCAAAACTTCCACGATGACTTGTTTTAGATGAAATTATGGAGCTTGCAAAAACCCAAAATTCCTCAGATCATAGTTCCGAAAATATAGCAAGACAAGATGTGAAGTTTGGACTCGAGGTTCAGTGAGAGTTTCTCTCAAATGGGTTTTTTTTTTAGCTTTTGAAACGCTGCAGAAAATGTTATAGCGAAAATTTCACGATGTCCTGTTTGGAGCAGTGAAAGCCTAGAATCCAAAGCTCTAATGCCAGTTGTTATGAAACCAACTCAAAAAAACATAGAAAAGATAGATCAACATCTTATAAATAAGCCTCTTCGAGGAGGAAACCTACTTTACATTACACAAATCAACAATTCTTGGATGATACAAATGACAAGACCTCCTTTCTATATATAGGAGTCTAAATCAAAGCCGACATAACAATAATAATGTAAGGGCACAATAATAACAATAGTGGGCTTCTATGGGGCACAATAATAACAATATGGGGACTACATGGGCAAAACAATATAATAAGGGGGTTTTACTAATAACAATAAGGGGTTACACTAGTATAGGGACCTAACAGTCCCGCATTTGGGGATCTTTTATCCACTATCCTATGATTTTCCCATAAAAGCTCGCCTTTCTCTTCCAGGAGGCTTTTTATGTTTTTTTCCAAACTTAACATCTTTCTAGAGCTAAGGAGCTTAAGTGATATCTATCTCCCATCCATCTTATCTTATCTAGAATTTGGTCTAGAATTCTTATCATGAAAGAATTATCCATTCCCATTCTCCAATGGGATTTCATTTGGCAAGAGTCTCATCTCTAGTTGTCTCATTTTCCAAGCATTTAAATTCCTTTTTCTATTTTGTAATAAATTATTTACCCCCATTTTTATGCGAGTCCCAAATTTTCTTCTATAAATCCATCTAACGTTGGCTAGTATGATAGCAACGGAGGGGTATTATAGTTGATTGCTCCAAAGCGTGGACCGTAAGAAAGGTACAAATCACCACATCTAAAAAATCAAAAACATCCTTTAGGTATTCTGGTATTATTGATTTGAGAATCACAAGTTACTTAAATTGTCTAAAAGTTTTGACTTGTTTCATAATATTTAAAATTTATCTATATAAATTTAAATTATATGGTTAACAAAAATCAATTCTTGAGAAAGCGCAAGTTACTTAAATTCTTAAATATTTTAGCTTTTTATAATGTTTAAAATTTATGTACATAACTTTAAATTACATGGTTAACAAAAATCAATTTCTAATTAGGGATTTATCATATTGTATTAAATATGGAGAAAGTTTTTGCACATGATTACGTTTTATTGAAAAATATATCTCCACACGTAAACCTACATAATTTTTTTATTATTATTTTGAATGTAGTTTTATTTTTGTTTGAAATTTTCAAAATACATGGTTGATGGGAGCTGGAAACTTACTGGGATATATGCAACAGCCTGAAATCCTATCTAATAGAAACTCATACTTCATCCTAAGACCTAGACATCTAAAGATTACCATATATCATAATAGAGAGAGAACAAAACTCAGAGCTAACAACCTACCAATTTTTTTTTAAATTTTTAATATAATAATATTTAATGCTAGTGCTGCAACATCTCCATGTATACTAAGTGGTATTGTGCCTCTCAACCCAACTATTAACTATTAGGTGAAACTTTTTAGATGACAAATAAGTTTTAATTATTACACACAAATGACAAATTATTATTTAAGACATTGTAATCTATACATTCACTTAAATTCTCTGAATATTTTATTTTTTGATCAGATAAGAGTAGGAACTTCTATTAATCAAGTTAAAAATACATAAAATTACAAGTTGCAGCCCCGTGAGAGTTCAACTAGTAGCTGTGCAAAAAAATGCCGAACCACACAACCAAAACTGTTCGCAGCCTAAACAAAACAACCTGGGAGTTACCTCTGTTTACAAAGGATAAAACGAAAATAGAAGATCATTTGGTTATGCTGTTTAGTGCTAAAAGAGAATGAGCCTCCAGAAGAAGCTTCACATGAGGGTCCACCAAAGTTTTAACCAGGAAGGTCAACAAGAAACTTTAAAGAGAAGGCAGAGCCGCACACTATTCGATTCGACATATCAGTATCCACTGGGCCCACTCAGACCCACAACCACAACACCAACTGCGGCCCACAATAACAACAAAAACCATGGGCCCACAACAACCCACACCAAACCATTCATACAAACACAACGTAGAATGCGTTCCCGTCCTCTAAACTTTTTTCAGGTCTGAGACCTAAGCTAACTTGCACAATCAACCATACACCTTTGATCTCCCATCGATGATCCAACGGTCTACAGAGATATCAGGTGGACAAGTCGCATGAGGGATAACCATCTAATACGAGTGGTATTCTCTCACCTCTCCCTGCTACGTGTTGCGCGATGAGTGGAATCAGGGCCTTCCTCCAAAAAACTCGATACCACTTAGATTCCACCGGATAAACCTCTTATGATTTTGGAAAACCATACCTCGCGGAATAACTACCGTGCTCTTTTGCCACGCGGTTGCCATTGATCAAGCACATCGGATGGTTCTTGTGTCGTCCTTCCTAAATCACAGTTGAACCAAAAACACCATCAACCTTTCCACCTAAAGAGCGGTTCCATAGACGACCTAGTCATTAGTACATCCAGAGTAGGTCCGAGGGAGTATTGAGCTGTGGACTATGACCCAAACCCGAAGAGGGTGGACAATTTAGGGTACCCTGTCCTCCCTCCTGTCTTCTGTACCATCTTATTCCTTCCTGTGAATCCATACATCTATATCATTGTCCACCTGACAGAGATAGTCATCCAACAACTTCCCTGGGGGTACAAGATCCCAATCAAACCGAGAATCCCTATCCATATTGGTGACCCCCTCATTCGCCAAGCGATCCGCTAACATGTTAGCTTTCCTCTTCATATGGACAAAGCCAACCATTTTTAAGGTTTGTAGGCGGGATTGGATTTGGTGAAAGACTTGAAAAATCCCCCAGTGCTTTTAAACTTTATTTGGAGAAGTACCATTATAGATTTTCTGGGCCACTCCGATAATCAATTCCGAATCTACTTCTTTGATGACATTGTGCAAATTAGAAACTAACAAAATTTCCAAGCCTTTTCTAGTGCCATAAGCTCTGCCATGTTGTTAGTAGCCTTGCCCAAGTGGCCATGGAATATTTTCTTTATTTGACCCTTTTCATGTCTTATAACCCCTCCAAAGCCAACTAACCCTGGATTGCCTTTAGAAGCTCTATCTATATTAACCTTTAGGAAGCCATGCGGAGGAGGCTGCCAAATATTAATATTTGCACTAATTTTGCTTACCCCCTTTGTTAATCCCTAAGGGTTTATGGACTATAGACCAAACTGCATACGAATGTTCACCTTTTGGGGTAGAGGACGATCCTTAGGAAGATTCATTAATAGGATTCCTATTGTATCTTTGAGCTCCCTCAATATTTCAGCAATTATGCAATTGGGTTCTCTTGTTGTCTTTGAAGATTCGACTATTTCGCTCTTTCCAAACATTCCAGATGACAAGGCCTGGTACTAGAATCCAATTTTTGTTGATGATTTCATTCCCTGAGAAATTTACCCGCCAGTTCTTCAAGGTATTGGAAATGCCGAAACTTTCCCTATCTGTTTGCCTAAAGATTGAGGCTACCCAGTCCCATACATTTGATGTGAAAGGACAGAGGTTGAGAAGGTGATCCATTGTCTCCTCTCAAGAGCCACAGAGATAGCATTGGGAGGGGCCAATAAAGCCTTTTTTTTTAGATTCTCCCAGGTTAAGATTTTCCTTTGATGCACTAACCAGATAAATAACTTTATTTTCATCCAGTGGGGGATTTGCCATAGTTTCTTCGAGACTAGAATAGGATTCATATAGTTAAATCCTATTACTTCCTATTTGGCTTCCTTGAGTTTAAAGTTACCTTTGGGGTTCTTTCCCCATCTTAGTTGGTTAGCTAAGGAGGAAACCATAATCCTTCTGTGCTCTAGCACCTGGGCGAGAGTTCTTGCTAGGGCCTTCAATGGACTATCATCATTGTAGCCTAGATCCTTCCAATTCCTCCATTTTTCATTATCCCCATCCTAGTCCTAGAAATCTTTAACCATAATCAACCCTTTATTATTTGTGTCTCTTTTGAGAGTTGCTAAACCATCCTTATATAGGATGGGTTCCTGTTTCCAGTTGCCCTCCCAAAATCTTGCTAGGTTCCCTGCTCGAATTTCCCAGAAGCTGTGTTTCTAGACAATGCTTTTATTCTCCCATGCCAAATTCCAAATATGGGAGCCACTGATTTGCCCTCACATTCTAATGTGATCCTTTCCCTACCAATACTTGGAAATACTTGGCATATTTTTGTTTCCACAGCTTAGCCCATGGAGCTGCCACTTCCTTAATCCATCTCCACCAAAGTTTGGCTCCCAAAACTCTACTAAGAGTTTCAAGGTCATGAAGCCCCAAGCCACCATGGTTTTTGGGCTTGCATATCTTGTCCCAAGTTACTAAGGCCCACTTTCTTTCTTCCTCACCTCTGCCCCACAGGAAATCCCTTTGTATACTCCTGATCTGTTGCATAATGCCTTTAGGAGCTCGAAGAGCTGAGAACATGAATATGGGAACAACCAGCAAGACCGCTTGTGTGAGCACCAGACGTCCTGCCAAATTTAGTGACTTGTGTTCATTTCGTGACCTTGTCCTTAGGTTTGTTGATTATTGGCTACCACACACTCTTGGTCAAAGGTTTATCAGTAAGAGGTATGCCAAAATACTTGCAAGGTAGTTTTTCCCTTTGAAACACAAGAATTCTAGTAATATTCCTCTGAATAGTAGTATTCGTATTAAAGAAAAAAACTTTGGATTTTTTGAGGCTTACCTTTGTGCCTACTGCCATAGAAAATTCATTCAAGATATGTTTGATCTCTTCGGCTTCCCTAACTGTGGGTATACCCTGTAGCATCATATCATCCACAAATTGCTGATGAGTGTGCGATTCTCCTTCTTCAGTGAGTTTGATGCCTTGGATACATCCTTCAGCATTTGCCACTTTGAACACTCTACCTAGCCCTTCCATCATGAGAATGAAGAGGAAAGGTGAGAGTGGATCTCCCTGTCTGAGACCTCTGGATGGAATGAAGGTTCTTGATGGAGCTCCATTGAGTAGTATAGAGAAACTGGTTGTGGTAACCAGTGCCATAACCCATCTTATCCAATTTTGGTCGAATCCATAGGCCCTTATAATTGCTCTTATATAAGACCAACTTAGTTTGTCATAGGCTTTCACTAGGTCCAACTGAATGATCATACCCAATTGTTTGTTGCTTTTGAGAGAGTGTACCACCTCATGTGCTTGTATGATGTTGTTGAGGATTTGTCTTCCTTCCACGTAGCCCATTTGCTCCTCTGAGATTAGAGATGGTAGAAGGGGCTTGAGTCTATTGGCTATGACTTTGGAAATGATTTTGTACACCACATAACATAAGGATATGGTTCTGAAACCATCCGGAGTATTGGCATTCTCTTGTTTTGGGATCAGAGTTATGAAGGAAGCATTAAGAGCCTTTAGAACCTTCTTGGATTTTCTTGAGTCTTCCACAACCTCAAGGATATCATGTTTGACTGTTTCCTAATAGGCTTTGAAGAATTCCTCATTGAACCCATCCGGGCCTGGGGCTTTTCCATTTTGCATTTCATTGATCACTATGCTAACTTCCACTTCCGACACTGGCCTGTTGAGATTGTGGTTATCTTCTATGGTGACTAGTTGAGGGTTGTATTGAGCAAATTTTTCAATGAGCCTGGATCTATCCTCCAAGGGTTCCTCTGCTATATTGAGGAAGTGTTGTACAAGGATTGATTCCATATCGTTGTGAGAGACAAGCTCTATTCCTTAAGAATATTTGAGCTTGGTGATTCTGTTATGTGCCCTGTGAGCCATGGTGGATTTATGAAAAAAATTTGTATTCCTTCCCCCTCCCTAATCCACTGTATCCTTGATTTCTGCTGCCAGAAAATTTCCTCTTGCAAGCATCACTCTTCCCATTCTTCCTGCAAAGAGTTTGTAAGATTTAGTCGCTCCTTGGTAAATCCATCTGTGATGTTTATCTGATTAATCTCCTGTAGCCTCTGCTCCACTTCTTTTTTGGCTCTGAAGATATCCCCAAATTCCTTTTTGTTCCACTCTTTAAGCTTGGATTTTATGTATTTGAGTCTCTGATGGAGCATGAACATTTTAGTGCCTTGGATGTTCATATATTCTCTCCACCATTTCCCAATATTACTGATGAATTCAGGGTGAGTTAGCCAGGAATTTTCAAACCTAAAAGGTTTGTTCCTGGGCGTGCCCATAAATGTGGCTTCCAGTTGTACAGGTTAGTAATCCGATCCTCCAAAGGGTATAATAGAAGCTTTTATGGATGGGCCTGCGAGAAGAAGATCCTCTGAAATAGTAAATCTATCTATTTTGGAAGCAACTTGAGTAGCTCCTCCACTCTTGTTGTTCTAGGTGAAGGTTCCATTTATTGTTTCAGTGTCCACTAGCCCCATGTTCATTATAAAATTCTAGAAAGCCAAGGAATATCTTCCTAACTGTCTAGTACCTCCCTTTTTTCTGAGGGAGATCTTATCATATTGAAATCTCCTGCAACAATCCAAGGAAAATTGGGGTATCTAGCTCTGAGATCCTCAAGGGAGATGAGAAGCTTGAGTTTGTTTTGCGGTCCATAAACATTTGTTGTCATATACACTTCCTTATCCCCTATAGGTTAACAAACCATAGAAAGATAGTTCCTGGATGCTTTAGCATCCAGGATCCCAAATTTCTGTGGATCCCACAGTGTGAGAATCCCCCCCGCTGAGTTGTTTTATTTAACCTCTAAGTACTCATATCTGATTAGCCACTTATTATGAATTTCTATAATCTTTTCCATTGACCATTTTTTCTCCTGAATAAATATCATATTTGGTTTTTCTTCCTTAATTCTGTGACTGAGAGTCCTTTGTTTCCTTTTATTTCCTATGCTTTTGATATTCCAAGTTGTGAGCTTCATTAAGAAATATTAGTAAAGGAGTAGCTGGTAAGATCTTTCATCTTAGCTGAGTTAATCAATAATTTCCCATATTCGTTGAGTAGCTCATTTTGTCTTTTCCTTCCTCTTTTCCTTCCTGAGTTCTTTGACTATTGTGCCTATACATTTTCCATTGTTATGACTCCACTTTCCTCTTGGCTTTCATGAATTCTTTTGACTCCAACTCCCTTTTCTTGTGATCTCCATTGAAAGAGCTATTGAACTTTGTCATAGTCCTCCCTTGGCAGGGAGTCCACCCCTATAGTCGTCCCTTGTTCCAGAAAATTTTCTAAATCTAGATTTTATTTATCTAGAATCTCATGGAGTTCAAACTCCTCCGTTCCCACTTCACTTGGAGTCATCTCTTTGTCCTTACTTATCTCCATGCAGCTTCGTTGGTCATCCTTTCGTTGGTTTTCGACTATGATATCCTCCATGTCATCTTCCTTCTCCTTTTCATTGATTATGTTCTCCATGTCTTGGATTATTTCCTTGCTCCCCTTTCCTTCCTCAAATATCTTGAACCGATTGTGTCTTGATTGCCTACCCTCATTCATCTTCTTTTTTGGACATTTACCACCTTTCCCTCTACTCCCAACCTTGGTGAAACCCTCTTGATTCTTATCTTCATCAATTTTCGCATTTCCTTCCTTGTTGTTTGCTGGGTAATCTCTAAATGGATGCCCATGTTCATGACATTTTTGGCACCTAAATGGGATGTGCTCATAGTCCACAGCTTGCACCCATTCTTCATCATACACCTCAAGAATTATTGCTTTCGAAAGATCTCTAGATAAGTCCATTTCCACATAAATCTGGGCAAAGGAGGTGTATTTTCCTTTCAGAGTTGCCTCTGAGATCTTTAGGAAATGCCCCAGCTTATTGCCTATTGTTTTCATAGATTCTGGTAGCCAATAATCCAGGGGAAGAGAGTAAAGTTTAATCCATACCACTATCAATGTGAAGGTTTCATGCCTCGGGACAAAGTTCATCTTCCATGACCGCATGTAGAGTCCTACCACAACATAGAAATATGGACCTCCTTCAAACACTTTGTCTTTATCCTCTAGGCTCATGAAAACCACTGTAAAGAAGCCCTTAGAACCCAGATGTAGGTGTATTTCCCCCTTAGGCTTCCAATGACTGCTTATCCAGATATGTTGAGCCCTCTCTATCGGCCATAGCCCGATGAACTTGCAAATGATCGCATGTTCCATCATATGATCTCTATGTGCTTGAAGCGCAGGATCACTCAATATGACTCGTGGAATGGTACTCGACTTGGGTTTGCAGACCCTTATTTTCCTTATGGAAGGATGTTTTCCATGGCTTCCTATATTCTCCTTCTCTCAGTTTGTTTCTGGTTTATCCCCTTCTTGTTCCCGAAGTCCATTTCTTTCCAATGTTCCTTTGCCTTTTGCTTCTGCTGCCTTTTCCACAGGTTTCTTAAAGTGTTGCTTTCTTACTTCCTTATTCCTGCCTATAACTACCTGACTGTAGGAGGGAACAACGCCCCCCCTTGCACATCCTGCAATGCTTCCCACATTTCAAACCCTAGTGCACCTTCAACCTAACTCCGACTTGGCCTCTCCTCCCACTTTGGTTTCCCCTGAATATTTTAACTAGTTCTATAATATTTAAAATATATCTATATAACTCTAAATCATATCCTCTGAATATTTTAACACAATTTTATAATATTTAAAATATATCTTTATAAATCTAAATCATATGGTTAAAAAAAATAAATTTATGTTTGGGAATTTATTGTGTTGTACTAAATACAATGAAATCTTCTGCATATGATTATGTTTGATGAAAATAATCCTATCCACAAGTAAACCTACTTAATTTTATTATTTTTATTTATGTAGATTGACTCTTGTTTGATTTTTTCTAAATAAATGGTTGATGGGGAACTAACAACCGGCTCATATATATGCAATAGAATGAAAACCACATATATTAAAAACTCATAGCTCATCCTAAAATGAGATGTATAAAGACCACTACAAATAGTAACTCAGAACCAACCCCACATTTTCATTTTAACTTTTATTATTTAATGCCAATGTGGCAACATCTCCCCTATGTCAATATAGTGAGTGATAGAGCACCTCTCAACTAATGATTAATTACTATGGGTGGCTTTTAAAATAAAAGTATTTATTTATTATTAGAAGTAAAAGGGAAATTATCATTTAAGACATTCTAATCTATATATCCTTTTTTTGGTAGGTAAACACCCACAGGGGTTTTGAACCCGTGACCTATCGCATGGAGTGCCTTAACAGTTGACCCATTCACCATCAATCCAAACCCCCGTGGGCTATTCTAATCTATATATTCACTTAAATGCTCTCACTTATTTTATAGTATTTAAAATTTATCTATATAAAATTAAATCCTATGGTTAACAAAAATAAATTTCTAATTTGGGATTTATCATATTGTACTAAATATGGAGCAAATATTCTCCACATTATTAGGCTTTATTGAAGTAATCATGTCCACATATAAACTTACTTAATTTTTTTTAATTAATTTTTAATGAAATTTGATTTTTGTTTGAACTTTTCAAAACATATGGTTGATGGGGAGCTAGCAACCTCTTTGGAGATATATCGAAGAGCCTGCAAGCCACATCTATTACAAACTCATAGTTGATACTAAGACCAAGACGTCTAAGTCCCACCAAAAACTACAACCCTGAATTGACATCCTCCCTACATTTTCGTTTGAATTTTTAATATAATATTCTTTAATGCTATTGTGGCAACAAATCTGCTATACGGGTACAAAGAATGGTATAACACCCCAACCCATTTATTAATTATTAGGGGTATATGATCATTTATCATTTTACTTAAAATTTCTAAATATTTTGAATTGTTTTATAATATTTATCCCCTCTCACTTATATTCCTCATAACGTTTCAACTTATTTTACACTATATATTCTCTCTCATCTATAGCATAACAGTGTGGAGGTGACCCTCAGGGAGGTGGGTCTCTTGTCCCAAAAGGTGTCTCATACACCAATTGGTGTGTGGCTTGGCGGTGACCTTAAAATTGGATAATAATAATAATAATATATTCATCCTCAAATTTTTTAACTTATTTTATAAAATTTATTTCTTCCCATTAATTAACTAGTTTTTAAAACTTATTTTACAATATGCATATTTTAATTTTACATTTTCTTTTAATTATTTTATAGTAATTTTCTTCCCTCGTTTATACTTTGACACAATCTTTTCTTACTTTACAATATTTAATTTTCGTATTACTTCAATTTCAAGGTACCATTTAATATATTCTATAATAATTATTTTTTAAAAATATTATTTAATTTTAATACGAAAGTATTTAAAACTCAATGATTGTCATACATTACCCACATTTATTGAAAACTAAGACTTAAGGTGAATACCACCCGAAATCGAAAGGAGAGGGAGCAAGGATGGGAACCTTGGCACGTCCAAATCGTGACACGAGTTAGGGTTTCTGCAGTACACCCAGTGCTACACGTCTGTGCTAGGCTAGGCCCATTCCAATCCGAAATTTGTCTACCACTCAATTCACATTCCTACCATCTATTGTGTGTCTACTCATTTGTATACAGCTGTTTGGTCCCCCACTGTGATGATTATTCCCGAATACGACGGTAGCTGGCATAACCCCCCAGAGCAGTAACGGAGACAAAACATATAGATTACTTGGAAGACCCCCTCGAGGGTACTTCCATTTTTAGGAGGCATCCAAACACAGATGGATTCTTCCCTTTCAGCAGAGACTTGACCGAATCAATTGCTCCAGTATTGTTGCTCATGGGTCCATCCAGTGCAGTCATCGATCTACTTGAGGTGTCGCCCTCTTGGCCTCCCTTTGACATTCGTCGTCTGTCACCAACCTCCCTTCAATTTGCGGCTAGATGCATCGGTCGTCATCCTACGGTAGGCTCTTCTGAACCCTCATCCCTCCAACCTTCTGCAGCCTCACATTACCCCTCTCAGTCTCTCTCTGGAGTGCCTCTGCCCTATCAGAATCCCGCCATCTCAACCCCTACTCTTGTTCCTCCCTCTGGTTGCTTCACGAACGTTCCCCCGCTCCTATACACATTTCCATATAGCCCTGACCTATCTCCCCCAAACCCTAACTCTAATCCATCTAACCCTACCCACGACAGAGCATAAGGGAGCACTGAGGCCATGAAATCTAGACCTGGAAAGTGGCTAAGGTGTGTTAAATCAAAGGCGTAAGAAGTAATCATCAATTGGGAAGAGGAATTCCAGTGGGAAGAAACCATGGACACAACTACGAGGGTACTGGTAGGAAGAGTAAGGGGAAGGAACTACTCTGCGGCAAGATTAAAACAACGGGTCGTGGAAATATGGGGACAACATCTGGTAGAATTTCCCTTCGTTCAATCCTTCATCCGTGGTTGGTTTGCATTGCGATTTGCATGAGAAGAACATACAAATTGGGTATTTTCCTCCTTTTGGCATATTAAGTAGGCACCTGTAATGATAAGGAGGTGGAGTCCACTTTTTGACCCAGACAAACAACAACTTGGGGATGGGCCATTATGGGTATGCCTCCCTGGCCTGCCACTTCAATTCTAGACTGAAGACATCTTCCGGTGAATCCGGAATACCCTCGACACCTTCTTGGACTATGATAGATCATACCTCACCACTAGGGTTATGGAATACACACGGATCTTGGTACATCTACACATTAGAGGTGGGTTGCAAGAGCAAGTTACCCTACACTTGAGGAACTACACTCGAACCCAGATCCTTGATTATGAGGGGGTCCCTTTCCGAAGAAGACGATGCCACAGAGTCAACCACCTCTTCAAATACTGCCCTCTCCTAGGGAAATTGAGGACTAGGAAGAAAGGGAAGACAATTCCATCAGTGATCAATTGGACACAGGTGGATCACGTGGAGGATGCAGAGAATTTAGCCACTGAAGCAGATGGGTCTAGGCCGGCCGAGGAAAAACCGAAAAAGCACAGGAAAACACCTCTCTAGCCTCCTTCACTACCACTGACTAGGGCGAGGGCGGCCACTGGAGCTACACTATCTTCGAGCATGTCTATTTATGAACCTTGCTCTACAACTTTTACAATTTCTTCTAAGTATACGGGTATTTCTAAGGGACTTCATCAGAGCTCTATCAACTTTTCGACCTCCCACCAACCACCTTGAAAGTCCCCTGATACCCCATCATCCCTCAATCTCATGTACCCCCCTTCCTTCCCGGAGGAGGTGCCACCTGATTCGATACCTAGTATTGATCCCCTTCCTCATCATTACCACCTCCGCTCTCACTCTCAGTCTTAGGCCACTGATTCTATCGGCACTGGTCTGGTACCCTCTCCTACTCCTTCGAATCTCCCTCGAGGAAGACCATCCTCCCTGTTAAAAGCTAAACAGCAGGCAGGGATGGAGATCTCCTCGGGGCGATAACTTACCGTTGACAGGGTCCTTAGAGCACAAAATTCCCTGGATTTGTCCCCCCCATGAAGGTTCGCTCTTTCAATTGCAGAGGGATTGCTAGTCTCGATAAGAAAACTAGCTCTGGAAAGGCTCCTTAAGACTGGACTGATTGATGTGGTATTCCTACAAGAAACTCTGGGGTCTGTCGATGTCATATCCCACCTCCTAGAAACCATGCTCCCCGGATGGTACTTCCAAGCCCTAGATTTAAATGGTCACTCAGGAGGCATCGCCCTTGGATATAAATCCCTCACGATAAAGCTGATTAGCACTTGGGGTGTTATTGGATTCACAGGGGCTGACACCTTCTCTATAGGACCGGGTACTAATATTAGACTAATAAATTTTTATGGGCCTTGTCACCATCGGGAGTACTTCTCGGAGTATCTTCTGGCATCTGATATCCTGCAACCTAACAACATCATCCTGGGTGGGGACCTAAATTTTTCTATGGGTTATTCCGAGTCATGGGGGCAGCATGCCCAAGTTGACCCTCTATCAGCCTTCTTTGAACACCTTCTAGAGACCCAGAGTTAATTGACATCCCCTCTGCAAAGCTGGTCCTGACTTGGAGGGACAGAAGATGTGGGGAGAATATCCTAGCGAGGAGGCTCGATTTCTTCCTCATCAAGGAATGATTCATGGAGAGAGGCTTTAAATACCACCAATGCGTTGGCTGGGGAGGATTATCCAACCAGCTGCCGATATACCTTGATGTTAAGGGAGTAATAAGAAAACCTCGAGCTCCCTTCAAATTCAACTCCACCTGGTTGAAGGATATTACTTATACCCATTTAGTCATTGACTTTTGGAAGGCCCATCCACATACCGATGGGAGGAACATTACTGAAGGCTTTGTCAACAACCTAAAAGAACTGAAGAAGTTATCTAAGATCTGGGCTCATAATAAGAGGGTACAAGAAGAACAAAACCTACGAGACATTGAATCAGAAATTGCTAATATGGAGGATGAATATGGGGGAATTTTTATATCAAATGAACATAAGGATAAGCTCACTACATTAATAACAAAGAGGGGAAACATCCTCAAATTGAGGGAGGAATCATGGTGATTGAGAAGTAGAGAAATATAGTTGAAGGAGGGAGATGATAACACACAATTCTTCCACAAATTTTCAAATGAAATAAAGGTAATCAACACTATCTGGAAATTGACAAATGAGCAGGATATTGAGGTGGATACCTTCCCTCATCTGGCCTCTCTCTCCACCTCTCATTTTAAACAAGTCTATCGGGCTCCTCCCAATGCCACCCTTGCAGAAGTCACAACAGTAGCACAACTCTTCCCTCGGTTCGTCCACTAGGAGAATTTTATGGACTTGAATAGAGAAGTCACTCTTAGGGAACTAGAGGATACCCTGAAATGGTCTAAGAGGGATAAGAGCCCTAGACCAGATCGCTGGTCGGTGGAGTTTTATTTGGCATTTTTTGAAATTCTTGGAGAAGATTTACTCAAGGTCATCAAGGGATGCATGATAACTGGACGAATGCATGGTTCCATCAATTCCACCTTCATAGCCATCATTCCTAAATCATACAACCCATCAACCTTCAATGACTTTCGACCCATATTCCTGTGCAACTCCATATACAAAATCATCTCAAAAATCATTGCAAATCGCCTCCGACCTATTCTCTCCACACACCTCTCCTCAGAAAAATTTGCCTTTCTGCAAGATTGACAGGTACAAGAAGCAATAGGAAAAGCCCAGGAAGTATTGCACTCAATACAGAAAAAGAAGATCAAATGTATGATCCTCAAAGATGATCTATCTAAAGCATTTGATCGGGTAAGTTGGTTATGTATTAGAATGCTCCTAACACATTTAGGATTTCCTATGGGAGTCATAAAATGGATTATGTGTTGTATCACAAATATATCCTTTAGTGTTTTGATAAATGGAGTTGCATCTTCCTTCTTTCAATCTCAAAAGAGGACTCAGGCAAGGTTGCCCCTTATCTCCCCTACTCTTTTTACTAATAATGGAAGGGCTCAATGGACTTATCAAGGATATGCATCTCAGAGGCAGGCTAATGGGAATCAGAATCACAGACAGGTGCATGCTAACACACCTCTTCTTTATAGATGATATGTTGATATTCCTTAATGGTGGAATTGGAGATCTGACTACCATACATCACTCTATCAACCTATTTGAAATTGCAACTGGCATGGCCATTAATAACTCGAAATCCATTCTCACCATATCTAACTACTCTCATGAGATTTAATTTTATCTACAAAGTTTTCCCTTCACCCTATTATAGATGGAAGAAGGACTCAGGTACCTGGGCTACAGACTGAAGCCATTAGGCTACAAAATAGCCGATTGGACATGGTTGATCTCAAAACTGGAAAGGAGAGTTAATATATGGTATCATAAGCATCTTTCCAGGGCCAGAAGACTAGTGCTCATCAAAGTTTTTCTTGAGGCCACTCTGGTGTATTGGATGTCTCTAGCTTGGATACCAAGAGGAATCCTAACAAGATTACAAAATCTCTACTGCAGGTTCCTATGGAAAGGAAAACAAACACGGAGGATTTTTACATGGGAAAAATGGGATCTGTTGTCCATCCCAAAGAAATGGGGAGGCTAAGGTATTAAAAAATTGGAAGATTTCTCCTCAGCACAGGTGGCCAAACTAGGATGGAAATTAATCACAAATAATATTCTCTCCTCCAAATACATAGATCCACTAAGCTCGACGGATTGGCCGAGACAGAAAAGCTAGAACAAAATAGGGATCTCCAATATTTGGAAAGAAGTACTAAAATAATTGTCACTGTCCGAGATGGGCTCACTTGGAGAATTCATACTAGCACATTTGTTCGCATTAGCCTTGACCCTTGGATTGGATGTGGGAATTCACATTTATTACCAGGAGGACTAAAGCACCATCTCATAGAGTCTGGCATCAACCACATCACCGACATTACAGACATGGAGAGATCTGCTTTCCTACATCAAGCTTAGAAATGTGCCCACAGTATACTCATACCTCATCAATGGCATCACCATTGGGCAGACTGCATAACACCTCTAACTGAATCTCATATTATAATTTTGGAAGGGGAGGATGAGATTATATGGGTACTTGCTAGAAATGGTCGGTACTCACCCAAAGAGAGATATCTACACCTCGCAAATATACATAGGCCGCAACAAATTAATATATGGTGGAAAGGTATGTGGAAGCTCAAAGCCCCCCTAGAACAAGACTAATCATGTGGTCAATTTTGAAACACAAAATCCCCACTGGAGACAACATGATCAAGAGAGGACAACATGGGCCCTTCTGGTGTTTCTTTTGCAAAAACAATACAAAAATGGCCGACCACCTATTTCTTACCTACTGTCTAGTCAATTTAACATCTTAAATTGCTCCACATAAATTATCAATCCGGGTATCGTAAACTGATGAAGTGTGGTGCACCATATGTGCTTAGTTAACCTTTTTCTTACTTCGTTGTTTTATAGATTTTATTTTGTTTTGGGGTTTTGTTTTTGTTGGTTTCCTAAAGTGTCTAATGCAAATGGAAATCCTATTCTAAGGTTTTAAGAATACTTTTAAAGGACAAGTATGGATAGAGATTTCAAGACAAGACCTATGTCCCTAATGGTAACTTCCAAAACTTAGCACTTCAAAAATTCTTAAAACATGTTATTGATGGAATTAGTACTTAAACAAAAGTGTAAATATGTAGCTACTTCAATCAAAATGGAATGCAACAACCAATCAATGAGCTAGTGACTATGAAACCCAGTATCCTTGCTGTTGTATGAAAAAGAAAGTAAAAACTGAACTTAAAGCAACTCAAAGATTGAAAGAAAAGCAACTAATTCATCACACTACTTCAACTCTTCTGATCCTTTACCCTTCAGCTCAATCTACCTTATGGGAAGCAATCATGAACAAGTTAAGCAATATGATATCTAAATTGCAAGAAATTAAATTGCATAAAGGAAACTAATCACACTACTTCAACTCTTCTGATCCTTTACCCTTCAACTCAATCTACCTTATGGGAAGAAATCATAAACAAGTTAAGCAATATGATATCTAAATTGCAAGAAATTAAATTGCATAAAAGAAACTAATCACACTACTTCAACTCCTCTGATCCTTTACCCTTCAGCTCAATCTACCTTATGGGAAGCAATCATGAAAATGTTGAGTAATATGATATCTAAATTGCAGGAAAGTAAATGAGCAAAACAAAACTGATTGAAATAACAATGTTGGAATTAGAACTCAAAAAAAAAAAATCAGCAGAAGGACAAGATGATTCCGTCATGTCATTAGTCATTAAAAAGCTATGTGCATTACTAACCTACAATCAACCAGTTGAACACACTTGCATGAATTAAAATTGCATGAATGAAAAATCTAATCTATCAAACTTGAAAGCAATTAAATGAAATAATGAAATCAAAGCAAAACTTACAAAATGAAATCTACTCTACCTTACATTCTAATGTGCTCCATGACATCTACTTCACATCTCCTTCCATGTTGATAATATCAAAGCTTTATTCAAATTATTCAAAATTACAAAGTACAACAAAGTTCTCAAAAGCTTTCAAAAGCCATCAAGGAAGAACTACAAACTCCAAGCTAAAGAACTCACAAGCTAAAAAGACTAATAAGCTAAGCTCCCCAATGAAGGAGAGAGATCTCCTATTTATACAAAAAGATGAGAAGCCATCTCATTAATGAGAATCCATAAATCTCTCCCTCTACCTCTAGAGTCTTAATCAAAATAGGAACTGATAATACACATGTCTTCTTAGAGTTACAATACAATTAGGAGATGTGACACATATTCTCATGATCCCATGATTTTTTCCACTCAAATTCGGATTTGGCCTTAGAGTGCCATATAAGACTCTTCTAGAAGCCTCCTTTCAACCTACACATGTCAACAATCTCAACCCATTTGTTAGGTATAAGCATATGCACATTATTTTCTAATTTTTAACCACAAATTCACTTAAAATGCTTAGAAATAATAAAGATTGGAAAAACATAAAGGTGGCCCAATGATAATGAAAGTGGGATGAATGTGGTGACATAGTAGTGAAATGGAGGTGAAATGGAAGCGATATAATAGACATAATAGTGAAAGCGTAATGGAAATGAATGACATTTTCAAGACTCAACATACCCCCCAACTGAAGCTATTGCATGTCCTCATGCAATATATATTACATTAACTCTTTTGATCCTTGAGCTTTGGCTTAACCTTGCATGATATCATTTGATAACTTCATATTTCTGCAAAGTGTTCTACTTGAATTGCAACATGGTTGGTTCTTGTGTTACAACTATTTTTTTTTTTTGCCTTCTATTTTGATCTTTGAACTTTGCATAATGATATTTCGATTATTGTTGCAAAGTATATCTTTATTGGATTGCATAATGGTTGGTTCTTGTCTGACAACCATGATTTTGTTTGTGTCCAATTTATCCTTTAAGCACTTTTTCAAAAGCCATTGTATGCTCATAATAGAAATGTAATAATTAATATATGTTGGAAGTATGTGAGCTCCTGAATATCATATGGACATGGAAAGATATGAATATGAATGTATTCCCTGCCCCCCCCAACTGATAGTATTGGCAATTTAATGCAATGAGGAAGAGAAATGTTTTTCCAACAATTATCATTCTAGCTTTTTATGGAATTCTATGGTCAAAAGTTAGAAAATGTCATACCTTCACTTACCCTTTGGAATGGATGAGTTGTATGTGCGGTGGCTGCAAAATTCTAATCATATTCTTCTTCAAGTGGCTGAACAAGAGGAGTCATGGATAGAGAGATAAGATGATTTTTTATTGCTTCTACTAAAACTTGCTGAATCTGCTCCAAAATGCTGAAAATAATAGTCTTCATGTCTTCAAAACTCATTGGCACAATTCCTACTATGTGAAAAGATGTTTTGATGTCGAACATAGTAGGAAATTGTTGGCTTAGTGGCCATTAATGGATGCCACTAGTCAACACGAAAACTCTCACCATTGATGACAATGAGAGTCAAGATGCCCAAACACATCTTGCTACGTACGAATGAATTTGTCGATGTCGAGTCACCTAGAAGATCTAACGAACAAGGGACATTAATGTATTCCCATTGTTTGTTAGCATGAGGACTTGCCATTAAGGCATGCAAGCCTCAAGGTGTTTTTTTACAAAGAACTTAGATTCAAAGGACTATGGACTCAATAATTTGCATTGAAGCAGGGCTTATTTGCGGAATGAAAATGACAAGGAATGGAAGATGAAAATGGAAGATGGCAATGGAGAGTAGAAATGGTAATGGGCAATAAGCATATGAATGAGTCTCTTGCTTTTATTTGTGGGTTATGAATGGACAAAAAGAGATGGAAAGTGTATGTGAATGTAAATGAAAAATATGGAGTGAAATGATATGAATGGTTTATTATGAAGTATGGATGTGATGGAGACAATAGTATCTGAAAGTTTTTTCAAGTGTTTGGATTTGATTTTGCATTAGCATATTTCCTTTTTGTTGTTGATCATCCTCTTATGAAATAAATTGGTCTCTTAGAGAGACACCATTCTCTTGTATTCATTTGTCCTTCCTCGTGGAACCTGCAAAAAAACTAATACTTCTTCTGCAATGGAATGTAATATTATCAAAGGAGAGAGGTGATCAATCTCTCTAGTTATGATATTTACACGCAAAACAAAGAATTTGTATTAATGAAACAAGTTCTCAAAGGAAAAATCAAAAGAATTTATACCTGCTTTGGAATTGGTGCCCCAAGTTGAATGTTGCTTCCTTTCAGCAATTTATTTCATTATTTGCCATTTCAAACTCTAATGATAGTTTTCTCATTGTGTAGATCTTGTTGAGATCTTTCCAACGATACTTAAATCATTAAAATCTGATTTTGTATGAGAAAGATAGGCTGATTTGAACAATGAGGTTTTTCTGGCTGCGGAATTGGACTTTAGTTGCGGAATGTGCACAGTTCTGTAGCTAAAAATCTTGGATACAAAGTTAGCCATTCATTTTTTATGATCAATCCAAAATTAATCAGTACCTTCAGAAAAGTGAGAAAATAACTTGTTCATTTCATTGATTCAAAATTATTATTTTTTTCTTGACATGCAGTGACTCAGTGTGGCGACTTTGTGATAACACTCAACTTGACTTCCCTTTTGGCCGGGGCCTTTTTCATCAAATTTGACCAAATGAATAGGACACCATCCATGTATTGACATTCCCCCAGCTACCCATGTGGCTTGTTTTGCTTGATGACACCTGCAACCTAGAGTTTAACAAAACATCTACGGAAAGTTAAGCCAGCTGCGGAAAGTTGAGCCAGCTGCGGAAAGTTAAGCTAGTTGCGGAAAGTTGAATCAGCTGCAGAAAGTGGTTGGATTCCGCAGCTAATGAAAACAGAGTGTAGAAAATACTGTGAAATGGAGTGGTTGTGTGCGTGGAAAAGGGAAAAAAATATGGAGGATGTAACTGAATTTAACTCAAGTTTCTGCCCTCAACAATCCTCCCATCCTTCCTTCTGTTCTTTAAAACTCATTTGAATTAGCAGAAATGGTTAGGGTTTATGAAGAAGACGAGCAACTGTAAGTGGATATCAGAGAACATGTACATGGAATGAGGCGGAATAGAAAACAAAATGGGGTGAAGGTTTATGTGAGCATGGTGGAAATGAAGCCGTGAGGTCAATAGAACGGTAGGGGAAGAAAGTGCATCCGACAAAGTTTTAAAATTGGGTGGCTGTAGAATGGACGCAAGCACGTTTATAAAACAACTGTCCATTTTGTCCTTAGTTATTAGAAAACTGGCAGTAATCCTAGACAAGATTCTGAATACCATAATCATTAATTAAAAATAGAGTGATGCTGTGAAGAGTCGTACCCAACCAGATCACGTAATGGAGAGCCGTCTTGGATTGGAACTGTTGTTTAACGGGTTTTAATGAATTGCAACGGGTGGCATATGGGCAGAGGACATGGTGGCAAAGGGTGGAAGATGTGTTAGAGGTGGAGTAGGTGCCAACATAGAACCAAATTGGAATTCCCCTTCTTTAGGCACGCCGAATTGAATCACACATCAAACTATCAGTTAATTAACTCAAAGTCCGTTTTTCTTCACGCGGCGGCAAAAAAGAGGCTCCAAAGAACCAAGGATTTATCCGAGACTGCCACAAATTTCTTCAAACGGTTTCTGGGTTATCTAACTGACCCACCTGGAAAAAAAACCCATGTTTTAATTTTTCCAAATTCGTTTTTTTTTTGGGAAAATCGAGTGTTTGAAATTTGACCTTTTTCTGAGTTATTATGTTCACTGTTCTGCATTCGGCCTGCAAATTTTCCGAATTAGTGGTTGGATGATACGAATTTGTGCATTCTCATACATGTCAAGCTTTCCACCATAATTTTCACCTTTTCTCAGCAATGAAAAGAAGAAGAAGAGCGAATCCTCAAAAGAGTCCAAGTACTTGCATGTTAAGTCTCTGCTGTTTCCCTCATGGAAAAAAAAAATTATCATTTGCCTATCCATCTGTTCACCCAACTAAACCCCCATAAGCAGTAGCCAGCCAACCAGCCGAGCTTCCTACCACTGGTCATCATCATGGCCCAATTCGTCCCCCCTAACAAAAAGCTTAATGTGCTTTTGTCTTTCTTTTGTCATGGGAGTGGACATGAGCAGGGTTCAGTGTCATTCTTTCAGTGTGAATTATAATTCTACAACCTAGCTCCCCTCGTAGCTTTATATTTTTTTCTAAAAAGTCCTTGCTTCAATCCAATTTTTTTTTTTTTATATATATAGTGCATTTTTTTATGTTGCAGGTTTGTTTCAGGCCAAAGCTTGATCAAGGAGGCGGATTTTTTTATTGAAGCCACAGTGGAAGCTAGGATTATTTTTCTCTTTTCTTCTTCTCTGAAATTGTAAAATTTTATAAAAAGGATTAATGATTTTCAATTTCAGGCAGCAAATACTTCAAGAAAAACATGTTAAAAATAGAACTTTGACTGAGGTCTTAGGCTGGTTTTTCATTGATCTGAGATGGGTGACTAGGATAGGATCCATGTCGGGACAATTCCAGAGATGCCCATGTGGTTGGTTTTTTCATTGGATGCCTGTGACCTGCTAAACCTTGAAACCGCTGCGGAATTCTCAACTGGCTACGGAAACAGGGCACTTTCCGCAGCTAAGTTGCAAAACCTTATTAGAACAGGATACAGTGTTTTGAAGTCCACTACAAACCATAACCAGACATATTTGGACAATTTGAACCTATCAAAGCAGTTGAGTTTCATTTTTTCATTTTTTTCATTTTTTTTTATTGAATCAATTGAAATGATGAAGTTTATTTCGTCTCATTTTTTTTTTCTTTTCTTTTTTACATAACAATTCTTTTTCTGATCCTCAAGATCACACAAAGTGCAAGAGGAGAGCATACTCAAGAATTATTAATATATTTTTTTTTTTTTACTTAACAAGCCTTTTTCTGATCCTCTAGATCACACAAAGTGCAAGAGGAGAGCATACTCAAGAATTGTTAAATTTTTTTAGATGTAAGAAATAAGGTCTCCTAATTACACTTCCCCGGCAACGGCGTCAAAATGTCTAGTCAATTTAACGTCTTAAATTGCTCCACATAAATTACCAATCTGGGTAATGTAAATTGATGAAGTGTGGTGCACCATATGTGCTTAGTTAACCTTTTTCTTACTTCGTTGTTTTATAGCTTTTATTTTGTTTTGGGGTTTTGTTTTTGTTAGTTTCCTAAAGTGTCTAATGCAAATGGAAATCCTATTCTAAGGTCTTAAGAATACTTTTAAAGGACAAGTATGGATAAATATTTCAAGACAAGGCCTATGTCCCTAATGGTAACTTCCAAAACTTAGCACTTCAAAATATCTTAAAACATGCTATTGATGGAATTAGTACTTAAACAAAAGTGTAAATATGCAGCTACTTCAATCAAAATGGAATGCAACAACCAATCAATGAGCTAGTGACTATGAAACCCAGTATCCTTGCTGCTGTATGAAAAAGAAAGTAAAAACTGAACTTAAAGCAACTCAAAGACTGAAAGCAAAGCAACTAATTCATCACACTACTTCAACTCTTCTGATCCTTTACCCTTCAGCTCAATCTACCTTATGGGAAGCAATCATGAAAAAGTTAAGCAATATGATATCTAAATTGCAAGAAATTAAATTGCATAAATGAAACTAATCACACTACTTCAACTCTTCTAATCCTTTACCCTTCAGCTCAATCTACTTTATGGGAAGCAATCACGAACAAGTTAAGCAATATGATATCTAAATTGCAAGAAATTAAATTTCATAAAAGAAACTAATCACACTACTTCAACTCTTCTGATCCTTTACCCTTCAGCTCAATCTACCTTATGGGAAGCAATCATGAACACGTTGAGTAATATGATATCTAAATTGCAGGAAAGTAAAAATGAGCAAAACAAAACTAATTGAAATAACAATGCCGGAATTAGAACTCAAAAAAAATAAATCAGCAGAAGGACAAGATGATTCCGTCATGTCATTAGTCATTAAAAAGCTTTGTGCATTACTAACCTACAATCAACCGGTTGAACACACTTGCATGAATGAAAATTGCATGAATGAAAAATCTAATCTACCAAATTTGAAAGCAATTAAATGACATAATGAAATCATAGCAAAACTTAAAAAATGAAATCTACTCTACCTTACATTCTAATGTGCTCCATGACATCTACTTCACATCTCATTCCATGTTGAGAACATCGATGCTTTATTCAAATTATTCAAAATTACAAAGTACGACAAAGTTCTCCAAAGCTTTCAAAAGCCATCAAGGAAGAACTACAAACTCCAAGCTAAAGAACTCACAAGATAAAAAGACTAATAAGCTAAGCTCCCCAATGAAGGAGGGAGATCTCCTATTTATACAAAAAGATGAGAAGCCATCTCATTAATGAGAATCCATAAATCTCTCCCTCTACCTCTAGAGTCCTAATCAAAATAGGAACTGATAAGACACATGTCTTCTTAGAGTTACAATACAATTAGGAGATGTGACACATATCCTCATGATCCCATGATTCTTTCCACTCAAATTCGAATTTGGCCTTAGAGTGCCACATAAGAGTCTTCTAGAAGCCTCCTTTCAACCTACACATGTCAACAATCTCAACCCATTTGTTAGGTATAAGCATATGCACATTATTTTCTAATGTTTAACCACAAATTCACTGAAAAGGCTTAGAAATAATAAAGAATGGAAAAACATAAAGGTGGCCCAATGATAATGAAAGTGGGATGAATGTGGTGACATAGTAGTGAAATGGAGGTGAAATGGAAGTGATATAATGGACATAATAGTGAAAGTGTAATGGAAATGAATAACATTTTCAAGACTCAACACCTACCCCATCACTATTGACCTCTGGAATGCTACACTCTCGCACATCCCTACTCTCAACACATGGAGGGGTCAAGCTATCAAGAAGGCTTGGACCACTTGCTGGACAACAACATTCCTATCAAAAGCAGGGAAACTCCCCCTTCTCTTTAGCTACGAAATCTGGGTTGCTCGAAACAGCCTCATCTTCCAGGCTACCACCCCTCACTGGCCCACCATCTCAGCCCGAATCTTGGCTGATTATAGTAATATTCTTGAAGACGAAGATCATACACCTCCTAGAAATATCATTCAAGAAACCATAGATCACATCGAGCCTTGAGCATATTTTGATGGATTAGCATAAGAAGTAGGGCGTGGGGAAGGTGTTGTACTTTACTTAACTTACTCCCATCACTATCATATACAAATGGGACTTGGAGGAGGAACAAATAACTATGCAGAGCTCATCACAGTAAACATCTCATTCAATTTGCTATAGAGAAAAACTGCAGGAATTTACAAATGTTTGGGGACTCAAAAATTGTATGCAACTAGATAAAAAAAACAACAATATATCATGCTCACACTCTGTGGCACATTTGGATGAGGTCCATAGATATATAACAATATTTGACATTTGTGTATGTCGTTATATCTGCAGGGAACGAAACTCACTCACTCACCAACTTTCCAAAGAGGCGGGGGTTCGGCCACGTGACACCTAGATGATACAGGAACAAACTGATATGGAGCACTACCAATATTACCATCGCCCTTATATGGATCATGCTGCTAAGGCTCAAGGAGCCTGTTACTATATAATATGCGACTTTATTTACTACTAATTACATTTTTACTTATATATTTACAACTACATGTTCAGAAAATTACTGTGTGCATAGAGTAATCTAAATTTTGAGAACAAAACAAAAACATATCTCCGTGCATGGAGATTGTATACATATCTGCTTCTTTTTTTTACATGCATATAGCCTCTTAAATTACATATGTGCACAACATTTACAACATATAATTTTCCTTAATATTAATGAAAATTATGATTTTTCCAACGAAAAAAAGAAGAAGAAAATATTTTAAACTTGGGCGTACCCTTAAAAGTACGTTTACCCCTCCAATCCCTACCCAATTATATATATATATATATATATATAATATATAATATCTTTTATAATAACTATTTTTAAAAAATATTATTTAATTTTAATATGAGAATATTTTAAACTTGTGCTTACTCTCAAAATACCTTTACCGCCCACGAATCCTTGCCCAATATTCTAAACACACACTCGAAATATATATCTATGTATATATATATTGGGGAAAATTATTTAACATTTTTTATAATAATTATTTGAAAAAAATAATATTTAATTTTAATAAAAAAATATTTTAAACTTGGACTCACTATTAAAATACTTTTACCCCTAGAATCCCTGCCAATCTTAATATATATATATATATATAAAATCACCGAGAAGAATCCCTGCCCAATCTTAGAATATATATAAAATCACTGGGGAAATTATAGAGGATCTATAAATAGAGAGATAAGAAGAGCCCAAACACCATTCTTGATTGCTCAGAAGAGCGGACCGAACAGTAAGAAAGGTGCACATCGCCACCTCTGAAAGCTCAAGGTACTTATTCAGGTCTTTTATCTACTGTTTTTCATGCTCAAATACAAACAGTCTTTCTGCACGTTCGCACTGCTCTATTAAGCTGTTTTTTTTTCTGCATTATCCAAGAGTGGGAGATATCTGTAACCCATGTAAAGTGGGTTTTGAGAAAAAGACGGCATTTGCAGGTCTATAGATCTACTTGATTATCCAAGCGCTTATACCCATGTAACCCAGGTCTATAGATCTACTTGATTATACTGCTCTATTTAGTTGTTTTCTTTTCTGCAACCCATGTAACCCATGTAAAGTGGGTTTTGAGAAAAAGACGGCATTTGCAGGTCTATAGATCTACTTGATTATCCAAGCGCTTATACCAGGAAGACACAATGGTTGTGGGAGAGAATCAATCTGGCAAAGGTGCCGAGGGCCTACCGAAAGTAAAAGGCAATCAATCCGTCAAAGCTGCGAAGGTCCCCCAGAAGGGAAAATCCACCACAGCCGCTAATGATAAAACTGAGAGGAAAAATCCAGTTTCTCGCTCATTTCGTGCGGGCCTACAGGTTCTAATGTTTTCCAATATTGATACTGCAATTTCCTTTTGATTTTTTCAACGTTTATGTTGCTCATTGTTGTGAAATGATATATGTCTGTGACTTTTACTATTCAATGAGAGATCCGTGTAAACGGGCGTGCGCTAGGTTCATTTGTTATTAAAGACCGAATTTCAGTTGGACTGTGTGAGACCCATATTGTTTATTTTACGAATTTGTGAAAACCGTTTCCTATTCCAGAAACCTCTTATGAGATTTCTAGGATGGTAGCCCTTTTGGTTAATGGTTGTTAGAATATCAATTCGATTCACACATGAAGAACCATTAAAATCTTATTGACATTAATGGCTTATGGCTGTATGTAAAATTAAGAAAAAATTCTTAGAAATATCTATCTGGCCCACCTCCATAAACCCTAGCAGTTGTAGACCACACTTGCCCTCTCGGCTGCATCCTTTTGGTTTGTGCTGGTTTTGATGTTTTCCTTGGGACGTACGGCACATCCCCACATCAGGTTGTTCCTTGCTAGTTATTATCATCTTTTATGTCCATTTGATGTTTGATTTGTGGAAGAAATGGTCTGTGATAGGGTCCTGACAAGGTAAAACCATTAGGTGAAAAGGTACGCCAATTCTCCATTGGTAGACAGACAACATTGATTTCGAATTGAAGCGGGCAGTGGAGGGTTTTTAAATAGAGAGTTTCCACAGAGCGTCTCGTCTTTGGGGATAAACTCCGTCGGGAGGTAGAGGATCGCTATAGTTGAGGACCATGCACAAGGTTAAGGTTCATGCCTTTAGCTTTTGATGAGATCCATGGCACTAAGGTTATATGCTACATAGTGTTGGCTTTTTGTTAATGGCGGTGTAGAAGGTCAATGCTCCCCATGTGTTTGGTGGCATGTGCTTAAATCTAGGGATGTGTGTCTTTACTAACACCTGCCGGTTTTGGTGTAAGGGAAATAGTGACTCCAACACATATTAAACTCACAATAGACAAAATCAATTACAAACACATAGTGCTTAACTCACATTGTCACTATTAAACATTGCATTAGATAGTACATACAATGGAATTGAAAGAATGAAATTATCCAACTGGGGATTGCTGTGGACAACACCTAGGAAGAGTGACTAGTTGATGCAGAGAAGATTGTTTTGAGGAGGAAACCTTACCAAGTCTGTATTGATATCCTAGCTCCATAGTATTGTAGGCTTTCTTTGTAATTAATCTTTCCATTATCAAATTTAAACTTGAGTTTGTTGGACATTGCATAAACCAATGCTCCCCTATGTTTAGCTACATGAACTAATCACCTCTAGTGGATACTTATTTTTGGCTATGCCATCCTTGACTAACACCTGTGGGTTTTGGTCTAAGGGAAATCGTAATTCCCAACAAGTGGTATCAAATCCAGGTCACAACTTCTATACACACCCACCTCACTTTCCTCCGAGATTGAAGGATTTTAAATAAACCAATGTTCCATGTATGTTGTTTTTTTTTGCCTTATTTTTACAAGTTAAATTTTATGGCCATTGAGTTGTTTTATCATGCTCTTAGAAGCCATTCTCCATAAATTCCCAAAATTCTTCTTCATACATGAAGGTGTTCACTCACATACATTACATCTCATTTCTCATACATTACAACTCATATATAGTTCTTTGGAGAAGAAATCATCCTTATTTGCTTGTATTACAAAGATTTGTTTATATTACTTGTAGAGACTAGTTTTTAAATTTTTGCAATATCAAAATTTCTCTTTTTAGGAAACCCTAGTTGCTTCATTTAAAACATAACCATAATAGTCCATTTTTTTTAGCTTTAGTCATTACTTTTACCAAAACTAATAATGCCAAGGGAGAATTTTATTTTATACCTAGAAGAGATCTTGACCTCTGTAATAAGTGAACTAGGTGCCCCTTGCCTCAATCATCAAAAAGTACCATCCAAATCATTCTAGACAATAGTAGATATAAAGAAATTATTGAGCAATCTCCCTCTTAGTTGTGATTTTGCTTACCTTAGCATTCTTTTACGGATGACTTTGTAACAATGAAGTCTTCTGCTCAATTTCTTTATGGATGTGTGTTGTCAAAACTTGAGACTCAACTTTTGAAACACTAATTGTGTGGCTGGGATTCTCCTCAACCAATCACCCATACAAGTCCATTATGAGCACATCTTTCCCCTTTTCTTGATTTTGCTCTTAATAGTTGGTCGATAGTTGATTTGAGATCCTACCATATTAAACTTGTGATTTTTCTCACCTCCATATTAAACTTGTGATTTTTCTCACCTTAACATTCTTTTACGGATGACTTTGTAACAATGAAGTCTCCTGCTAGATTTCTTTATGGATGTGTGTTGTCAAAACTTGAGACTCAACTTTTGAAACACTAATTTTGTGGCTGGGATTCTCCTCAATGAATCACCCCTACATGTCCATTATGAGCACATCTTCCCTATTTTCTTGATTTTGCTCTTTCTACTTTGTCCATAGTTGCTTTGAGATCCTACCATATTAAACTCACAATAGACAAAATCAATTAGAAACACATAGTGCTTAGCTCACCTTATCAGTATTAAACATTCCATTAGATAAATGTCTTGAAAAGCTAAAAATATCTAACAACTTATTAAATATTGTATTAGATAAGTATCTAATATCTAAGAACTAACATAATCATATACATTAGAAGTATGACTAAATAAAAATAAACATCAATATTTATTTTAGATATCATTTTTGGGATTCAACTGCGTTAAGTAAGTCATTCAAACGTATGACCATTTCCATGAGAGGTAGTCGTAACTGACTAATTTCTCATGATTTTTGAATAGTTCACTTAGCACTCATTGCATCGGGTGATGCTCACAGGGGTGAAGAAGTGGGATTGAAACTAGTGAAATGTGGAGAACGAATCACATAGCATCAATCATCACTTCCGGGGCTTGCACCCGGTAACCAGGACTTCCCAGGAGGTCACCCATCCCAGAACTCCTCTGGCTCAAGCGCGCTTAACTGTGGAGTTTTTCCCCACAATCAAGCCCACTTAGCTTGCTACCCCATTTGCAAAACCTTAGCAAGTATTGTGCCTCATGAACCATTCAAGTAGAGATCCCTTGACTCTTTTTGAATTTAAGTATGGGGGATTTACGCAGTGCATTATATTAGATATCATTTTTGGGATTCAACTGCGTTAAGTAAGTCATTCAAACGTATGACCATTTCCATGAGAGGTAGTCGTAACTGACTAATTTCTCATGATTTTTGAATAGTTCACTTAGCACTCATTGCATCGGGTGATGCTCACAGGGGTGAAGAAGTGGGATTGAAACTAGTGAAATGTGGAGAACGAATCACATAGCATCAATCATCACTTCCGGGGCTTGCACCCGGTAACCAGGACTTCCCAGGAGGTCACCCATCCCAGAACTCCTCTGGCTCAAGCGCGCTTAACTGTGGAGTTTTTCCCCACAATCAAGCCCACTTAGCTTGCTACCCCATTTGCAAAACCTTAGCAAGTATTGTGCCTCATGAACCATTCAAGTAGAGATCCCTTGACTCTTTTTGAATTTAAGTATGGGGGATTTACGCAGTGCATTATATTAGATATCATTTTTGGGATTCAACTGCGTTAAGTAAGTCATTCAAACGTATGACCATTTCCATGAGAGGTAGTCGTAACTGACTAATTTCTCATGATTTTTGAATAGTTCACTTAGCACTCATTGCATCGGGTGATGCTCACAGGGGTGAAGAAGTGGGATTGAAACTAGTGAAATGTGGAGAACGAATCACATAGCATCAATCATCACTTCCGGGGCTTGCACCCGGTAACCAGGACTTCCCAGGAGGTCACCCATCCCAGAACTCCTCTGGCTCAAGCGCGCTTAACTGTGGAGTTTTTCCCCACAATCAAGCCCACTTAGCTTGCTACCCCATTTACAAAACCTTAGCAAGTATTGTGCCTCATGAACCATTCAAGTAGAGATCCCTTGACTCTTTTTGAATTTAAGTATGGGGGATTTACGCAGTGCATTATATTAGATATCATTTTTGGGATTCAACTGCGTTAAGTAAGTCATTCAAACGTATGACCATTTCCATGAGAGGTAGTCGTAACTGACTAATTTCTCATGATTTTTGAATGAGTGCTAAGTGAACTATTCAAAAATCATGAGAAATTAGTCAGTTACGACTACCTCTCATGGAAATGGTCATACGTTTGAATGACTTACTTAACGCAGTTGAATCCCAAAAATGATATCTAATATAATGCACTGCGTAAATCCCCCATACTTAAAATCAATATTTATTTTATTTTATGATACATTTCCTAGTATTTATATTAAAAATTCAAAATTATTAAAACATGACTAAATTATAATTCTAAACTAAATTATTTCCTATTATTTATATTAAAAATTCAAAATTATTAAAACATAACTAAATTATAATTCTAAATTAAATTATTATAAATAAGTAAAAAATAATTTAAAATTTAAAAATAAAGCATGAAAATCTCAACCCCTAAAGTAGTAATTCACTAAGCAAGAACAATGTCATCCGTGACAATCCGAATACATGCCTCGGTTACTATGTGGAGCAGGTTTTTCAGTTCTTTTACTTGCATTTGTATTTATCGATTTTCATGATTCAACTGAAGTAATTCCAGAGATTTGTTTTTAGGATGAAACATCTCAAATACTTCTGTGAACAAGAACTCCACACAATTCCTGTAATATGTTGAACTTTCTAGACTTGGTTGGTATCTGTTTACTTTCTATAAATTTTCATGCCAAAATCTTGATTCAAAAGCTTTGTAACAATTCAAATACTCTGACAAAGGGCTCCTGTAATATGTGGACTGAAATGTTTTGCTTATTGCAGTTTCCAGTGGGACGGATCCACCGTTTCTTGAAGTCTCGAGTATCTTCAAATGTAAGGGTAGGAGCTACCGCAGCAGTATATGCTGCAGGCGTTCTGGAGTATGTTTGTGCAGAGATTTTAGAACTGGCAGGAAATGCCAGTAAAGATCTCAAGGTTAAACGTATTACTCCAAGGCATTTGCAGCTGGCCATTAGAGCAGATGAAGAACTTGATACTTTGATCAAAGGTGTCATCTCTGGTGGAGGTGTCATCCCTTACATTCACCCGTCACTTTGTGGCAAATCCACAAAGAAAGATTAGTTTGTCTGTTTCGGGATGGTTCCAAGCTTTTTATTGAAATCCTTGGCTCAACTCTGTGCTGGATCTGTACATACAAGTGAATTCTGAAATGCAATATATTCTTCTTTATTCTGTTGCATGTGTTTGGTTTGAACCCTCTTACTTTGAAACTAGTGATATTTCATACAATTATAACAATTTTTATTATCAGAAAAAATATATGAATTTTTATTATCAGAAAAAATATAAAAGCATGTTAATGTTTGAATGTTTAGATGGTTATAACCATTGTTATGTTAATATTTAACATTTTTATCATTTTTATTTTGTACTTTTATCTTATCAATTATTAGTTGTATTTGAGTATGAATTTTAAACTTTTTAATATAATATTAAAGTAATTTCCAAATTTTAAATATGGTAACAAAGTAGATTTCTGATATGCTTTATTGGAGAGACCAAAATTTGCATGATGATCTGCATTCGTCTTTTATTGTAGAGACCAAATTTTGTGGAATTGCATGATCTGCATATGTGCCACTGGCCCAACTTGGATGTATAAGGATGTTGCCACTGTACATATATTATGATACAATTATGTTGAGTGGAGCATGGATTTAAAATAATATGTGATATACATTATTATTAATTTGTCTTTAAGTTCTATTTTAAATGTTTAGATTTCATTTTTAATTAATTTTTTATAAGGATGTTGCCACTATAATTAATACACTATGATTCATCAAAATAATATGCATTTAAGGTTATTATCATTTTGTTTTCAAGTTTTATTTTGAATGTTCAGATTTAAAAAAAAAATTTAATTGGAAATAACAAAATGTTACATTATTTAATGAAATAGTAAACTTCAAGGATGTTAAATTGTTAAAAGGTGTTTTTTTTTTAAGGTAATATGTTAATATAATGTAATTGTTTTATATTATTTTTTTATTTTTGTAATATCTTTGGTAAAAGACTCAAGTACTTTGTGATTTAGGACTAGAATCTTTAAAAGATCTCAACAAATTAAAAAATATATACATATTTTTGATTCACAAATTTGGGATATTGTAATGTAGAAGTGTGTTAATATTATAGGAAATTATTATATGAGTAATGTGTGTGAATATTTTATGTTAACAAATAAATGGAAATAAAAAATATATTTTTATTGGGAAAATGTGAAAAAGACCAATGGGGGAGTTAAGTCTTCCCTTTTAATCAGAAAATAATTAATGAACTAGTTATGCCCCAAGAAAAAGCGAAAAAGGGCACATTTCCTCACTTCCACCAGATCTTTCTTTTCTTTGTGGGAGGGCTCGCAAGCGCAAAGAAAGAAGAGAAAGGGGGAACAATAGAGGTAATGGATGGACAAAGAATTACTAAAGGAGTTCAGAAGATTAATGTTGGATGGAGATAAATGTCATCATTCTTACTCTTGATTGGGGCTACTCTAGAAGAGAGACAACAACCACCCATACCCTAGTTGGAGATAGGTACTCGTGGAAAAAATCTTTAATGTTAGGATTGGAAGATTGAAAATGCCTTTAGTTTATGAAAACACTGCTACGAAGGGAAGAAGATTGGGGGAAGTCAGGAGGGCCGATAAGGTCTTTGTCACTCTAAAATTAGTTTCTTAGATAAGTCTATAACCATATGACTTAAGAGAAAGAATAAATAAAAACGGGAAAATTAATGTGTATGTAACTAGAAAATGATGGTGAGCGTGTATGGCTTGTTAGTGAATAAATGCCTCCATGCTTGTATTGTGTATCTTGAAATTGTTGTTATAGGAAGAGAAAACACTGGGCAGGTGCAGGGGAGAAAGATTACATGCCAAATGAGAAAAGAAAGGGTACAATAGGGGAAAGCCTAGAATAATTAGGTAACATACTGTTTTTAAAACATTTGTACACTCAAAATCTCATTAAACTAAAAGAGCATTGTATAGTCTCTGTAAATTATAAATGTATGCATGAGAATTGTTCCCTTGTATTTAGTATTTATTTTCCTTTAGAAAAAACTTAAGGATGTTATCATGTAGTAAATAATTAATAAAAAAGGAAGGGATAGTGTCTCATTTTGAGACAAATGTGTCACTGCTTAGCACAACCCTAGTGTGAGGTTACAAAAGGAAAAAAATAAATAAAACAAAGAGTGCTCTACAGGGAAAATAATCCTTTCCTTTATGATATAACTACATATAACTCCTTAAATATGTATTTAATTAAATGTGGGTGGAAACTTAAATTGCATGCAAGGGAAACAATGCCTCTTTACACTAATTACATGGTAAAACATGAAAGAAACTATGGCCTTACTTACTGTAAGGAAGGAAGGATGTAGGGAGTCAAAATGACCATACAAAATGAATATAATAAATTTGTAATAAGCTATCAAGTTTAAGTTACAATTATAAATCTTGGGTGTAAGATGACATTTGAAATGACAAAGAAAATGATTTATTAATTTCTAAAAATATTATAAGTCGTAGATCAAAAAGGGCCATAGTTATCTTCTGTTTTTTCTAAAAACTAACTCTAGAACAAACGAAAGGAGGAAACCTTGAACGGGTTGTCATGAGGTTAATTAAAAACTATTAGTAAAAGTATGGTCTATTGGGTAGTACATTTCTAAGCAAAACATTTACCTCATGACTGGTAACAACCCTAGGAAATGGCCCTTATCGAACACTTAAACAATATATACATTGTTTGAGCAACTTATGGGATAATAGAATGAGAACCTATTCTGGCTCACCAATAAATTAAGGGAAACTAAGCTTAGTTTTACTATTGAGAGTGCTCTCGACTCCCTCCCTATATCCTGCAACAACACAATAACTTTGCAATGGTTAGAAAAAAAATTAAAAATATTAACTTAAATAGGAATACCTTGAATAAAGAAACTTAAAATATTCCATAGAACTTGATATCTGACTTGTAGCACCAAAGGACATCATACCCATGAGGGATGAGCAACGACTAGAGGCAAATGTCACCCTTCTCGAGAAATAAGAAAGAAAGTTATTGCTTGCATAAAGAGTTAAAAAAAAAACAAAGAAACCCTTTAGTCAATATAATAAGAGTACAAAGGAGATGAGAAATTAATTTTACCTCTAATCCTAGTTAAGCGGGAATGCCAGGACCAATGACGTGTCTTATCTAAGTTAGCATAGGCGTACCTTGTTGAGTTGGTACAACTTTAGAGGAGGAAAATTGAAAGAACAACCAAAAAAGAGCCAAAAGGGATGTAGGAAAGAACAAAAATTATGAAGAGAATCATGACAAGATATATATATATATATATATATATATATATATATATATATATATAAACTTGATAGGTCCATGCCTTACTGTAAATATCGCTAGATGCAAAACGACTCCATAAGAAATTGCTTGGTGAAAAAAAAAAGTTTCAATCAATGCATGTAGTAGCAAAACAAAGGAAAAGCCTACTAGGGCCGAGAGCATAATTCTTCATATAGAGAATATTGGAGAAGTATGGAGAGCCCACAAGTTAAGCTTGGGGTATTTACCCTAATGGGGAGCAATTGCAAAAGTCTATGACCAATCTCCATTAGATGACAAGCTTAAGAAAAAAGTCAATTGAATATTGCAATTTTGGATGTGCACATTTCCTTTTACCTTTTCATTTTCTCCAAAGATTCATAGATAGTTTTCTGGTATCAACATGATCACAATGTGATTTAGGGAAAGAATCTTTGATTTTGTTTGAGTTTGCGAGTCAAAAAATGTGGCAGAGATTGAATATCATTTTTTTTGGATTTGGTTATTAGTAAATATGGCAAAGCTTGAAGATCATGCCACTCCAACTCCTCTCCTCAAAATTCCCTAATCCTCCCCATCATTTGAACCCAAAACACACCTAATTACTTATTGTAAACAACATCTCTTAAACACTTGCAATTTATAATAATAATAACTCCATGATACAATATTAACAACCACATATTAAGCTCAAACCTCTAATATTAACTTCATCTAAATTTATGTTCAGTTGTTGTCACATACATAAGTATATAATCACCCTATAAGCAACGATGTCGCATGCAAGTCTATTTGCATGCTACATAATCAACAATATAAAACATAAGGAGCCAAATAATGCAGAAACATCCTAGTCAATTGAATCAAACTAGATTAGGTGAAAGAGTGTCACTTGGAAAATTGAGCACCACCATCCAACCTAGAACTTACTTCCTCGAGTTCACCCCAAGTTGAGGGTAATTTCCCATCGATCAACAACCTCTTGTTGATGTCTTCCATGGATATTTAATTCCCTTATTTCATGATAAGGTTTCCTTTAGCAATGTCCCTCTTTAGTGGATATTTTATCGATTTTCCAAGGTTGCTCCCATAAAAGCTTGCCTTTCTCTCCTGCGAGCCTTTTTATGTTTTTTTTCCAAACTTAGCATCTTTCTCTAGGTAAGAATATTAATGGACATTTATCTCCCATCCATTTAATCTTATCTAGAATTTGATCTAGAATTCATATCATGAAAGAATTATCCATTCCCATTATCCAATGGGATTTCACTTGGAAAGAGTCTCATATCTAGGTGTCTCATTTTCCAAGCATTTAAATTCCTTTTATCTATTTTGTAATAAATTAGTTTCTCCCATTTTTACCCCCATTCCTATATTTTCTACTATAACTCCATCTAAATTTGCCTAGTATGATAGAAAAAAAGGTTATTACATGCCTTCCCCCCCCTTAAATTCACATCGTCCTTGGGTATTCTCTAGTGATTTATGAATCTTACAATTTATTTCATCTTTCTTAGGTAGCCATTTATAAAATTATAGGTTCCCATTTCATTGCCACCTGAATCAAATCTTCGCCAAATATAGGATACAAATTTGTTCTATCAGGAAGTGTCCTTCAAGCACTACATACAATATTTTTTCAACATTTTTTAAGGGACTTCAGATGCCTTCTTCTAAATTCTAGCTTATAATAGTTAATAACATAAATTTAATATAATAGTACTAATATTTGAATAGCTACGGTTTAATGCAACCCTCCATTTAACTATGTGTTGTCACTCTATAATTTAATAAGGCTAAGAAATAATTGTAGAGGTAACCACAAAACCACTTTGGGAGTTGGGAATCTAGCTCTTCCAACTCTAGAGAGGGATCTCTCTATCTGTTTTAGCTATGTTTTTTTGAATAATGTTAGGCTAGCTATTAGGTTCAGGTTTCCGATTTTAGCATTGAGTTGGGTTGAAACAAGGAATATAAGCCATTGGGCAATGGACTTAGGCTGAGTTCAATCTAGTCAGGTTCTACAGGCAACCTTGCAGGGCAAGATAGAAACCTCTGCTGGATTCTTAAGGTTGAGATGATTTGGAGGAAAAGGTGAGGGGATAAGATCATCCTAGATAAAATAAGAATTCTGGAATTAATCATCAAGATAGAAACATTTATATTATCCTAAGCTAGAACAAGACTGCATTTTTCAACAAATTTTGTTCATTTACTTCTTAAGATAATGAGGAAATTTACGAATAACATATGAAAAACAATGAAGATAAAACGACAAAGACAAAGATAGACATCACCAACACCAGTGACACGATAAAGCTAAAATTTATGCAACTCTATTACTGAAATTTGATTAAAGGAAGCTTAGGTCACTGCTTTACATCAATGGGTTTTCATTCTCCACAGGTTCCAACCCATAATAATCCAAAATTTGAAGTATTAATAAGTGAATACTTTTAAAATATATTGAGAAAATAAAATATCTAATAACTAATTACATTTGTTTCTCATCATTACATAAAATATAAATTCTAATTTATCACTAAGTGACCAAATTCCTCCTTTAAAAAGTCAAAAGACCAAGTTCAATGCACCTAGAAACCAATTGCAGAAAAACAGGGGCTGCATTTAGTGAATGTAAATTGATTTGAAACAACTTGATAGATGTTATTCAATGTTGATCCATCCTTCTAGTTCATCTTATCATTAGTATTCATCTTTCAACTACTTTAGATCTGATCAAATCTTTCCCAAAATTCGAAATCTTGCCCAAAAATAGGCTGACTATCATGTGAATTTCCGCTCTAAAACTTCAAAAGTTAGGTCTCGAAGTTACATTTATATATTTCAACCTATATTAACTTTGCTAAAATTTAAATAGGTTATTTTATATTCGTATATTTTTAAAATAAACCTCCTTCATTTTGTCAAAATTCCCCTTTAGTTGTTCATAATCTATTCTGAAAAACGATGCATAAAACAAGCTTTTACGTAGTAAGAAAACAAGGATGAAATTATGAGAATGGATATCCCAATCCATGATCCCTCTATGAAAAGTGATATTGGTTTTTGTATTTTGGCATCTTAGGAACACAAACGTCCTCTAGTTTCCAAATATTCATATTTTTTTGGCCACAAAACATATTTCAAAAAGATGACTAAAACAGAAAAAACTCTGAAAGTTTACATAGTCACAATACATTTGGGTGCCAAAATTTGGTGTTTTAAGGGGCCTGTTGATCTTTGTTGTAGATGAATGGATGCATTGCAGTATGGGACATGCTGATGAAGCTCTAAAACTCTTTCTCCAACTGATACTCTTTGTGAAAACCACTCTTTGAACTTTGCACAGTCAAGGTCAGTCAAGGTCAAAACAAGGTGATGAGATGATGTTGCGAGGAATGTGGGATTATTTTCTTCATCAATGGATGAAGATATTTGGACAAAGCTCAATGTGCAAACAGGGTTTAGGAAAGGTAAGGGAAATTGAATTTTCTTAGGTTTAAACAAGAAATATATGGGAAACAGAGGTCATAAAAGGTATCTAGGAGCCATGTAGGTTGATTTGAAGAAACATAGGCTAAATCAGATTGAAAATCAGAATGAAAATTAAAATTTTGAAATAGTATGTTTGTGAGCAGTCATTTCAAAAAAATTTAATGCTTTTCATACTTGTGTGTTGATCTGGGAAAAATGAAGACATTGATTTTGGAGAGGTAGACCTATGGATGGTGAGTTGTTGAAGAAACTAGAGAAGTTCTTGCCTAGGCGATGCCAAGATGAGGGGGAATCTTTGTGCAATCACTTTGCATAGTTAGGGTTTGCGCAGTCTTTGCGGAGTCAGCCACGATGAACACTCAAAACTCTCAAATCGACCTTATTTCTATGCTATGATGTAAATTATCACATTCCCCTCAGGAAAATGAGGGATATGGAATGAAATAGGGAAATTAAATGATGGGTAAAAGTATTTAGAGAAGTGATTTATGGACAATGATGAGGGCAGATGGAATGAGTGGGTTGGAGTGAAGTGAAATGGGAGGGAAATCTTTGATGATGGGATAGTATATGTGATTAGGTTTCTCTTTCAGTACTTGTACCTTTAGATGACATCACTAATCATTTCTAGTGACGATATTTAGGTTCCAAATGTTATTATCAATATTTTGAACAAAATAATTTCATAAATGAATCATTATTTGCATGTCCCAAACCCAAATAATCAGGTACAACAACAACTCATCCTATAAAGTTTATAGGACCCTAACACCATGATTCCTCATGTTCAATTTCATTGCATTCAATTAACAGGAAGAAATGCATGTTCTTCCAATGCATTTGTATTCTTGCCAAACACTTACTTCCTCTAGTCTCCCTGCATTAGTCACATTATCCACATGTTTTCAAACAATGTTAGTATCATTAACATAACAACAAGTCAACGCCAAAGCTTCCTTTTATTCATTTGTTCACAAATTTATTTAGGTAGATCCAAACATACTAAGCTCGATTTGTCTAATGGAGAATAGAGGAATAGTGGACCCTTTCAACTCTCAAAACAGGTGCCTAACTAAAGCAATTAATCTCAAGGAATTAAAGTGATTCTATTGAGCTATTATGGGCCGTATATCTTGTATTTGTAGGAAAATTCAACATGATGAGAGAAAATGACAACAAAGACGTAATCACCCATAATACAATTGTACAATACCAATTAAATTGGCTTTTGAGATTGAATTTGTCATAAGAATAGGTCTCAATGACACAGGAAGCATGATCTCCATCCAATCATAAAGAATGCCCTTGCCAATGATATTTAATTTAGCATGGATTAAAATGTTATATTTGAAATTTAATGACAAGCTTAACCATGTCCTTAACTAAGAAAATAATTTATTGCTACTCAAAAGTACATCACACATAGTCAAGTTATGCCAGATGATTTCCTCCCTTTTTTGTCATAACTATATTGCAGTGGTTCCTTTACATGAATTCATGTTTCTCTTCCTAGCACTACTCGAATTCCTTATTGGGCCATGAATAATCTAGTGTGTATATTTAAACAAATAAAACAATTAGTGTGCATGTACATACACCTCCTATAGAAGAATCATAAATGGAGGTTACAATATTCTCAAGCTCCACAACCTCTTAATGTCCACGACACTATGCGTAATAGGGTTTGAACCTAGGTCATCAACATCTTGACACCCACCCTTAAAAATTAGATCACAACATATTTAAGTTCCACTTCAAGCTCTTCTCAGTTCTTCCCAAGTTCTTGAGTTTCTATTTCCAACTCCATTTATATGTGTTCTACTTCCTAAGATTTCACTACACACTAATTTAGTGCCTCTTCTTTTTATTATGCTTGTTATCTGTAATCTTCTTCTCTACCTTTATTGTTCAAATGGCTAGGAATTCTGCAATAAGTGTCAATTTATCCACCATTTGGGCATGCATCTCCTTTGAGTCTCCAATGTGTATAATTGATTGCTTCCTTTCCAAGAAGACTTGAAATCTTGAGCTTATCTGAATAATTGTCTGTGATTTCTTTATATCCTCAATAGTAGCAGGTGAAACTTCATCACACTTTCCTTGATCATCCCTTCGAGGGTCCAAAAATTTATTCTCCATTAATTGTGATTTCAGATCGAAGATCTCCATGTCTATTCTAGACAACTCTACATTCAACTTGAGTCCAGTAATTAGAACTTATGAAAAATGCAACAATTCGTCATGTTTCACTAGCACTTCTTATTGATATCCAAAAAATTATTTTTCCAGGTCTTTTATACAACTTATGGTAGAATTTTTCACCTCTTTACACCTATCAAGAACACTTCAAATAGTGCAAATAGCAAGGGAACTTCATCATCACTTGATGCTTCAAGAATCTTCATTCAAATACAAGAGCCAATCGTAGATGTTGTAATTTTTTCCAATGCTTGATTATCAAGAAAAACATCATGAAAATTCATCGGCTCATATCCATTGTCTGGATGATAAAAAGGAACAATAGAAGATTTTCTTGGTGATGCATTGCCTTTGTTAGATATGTGAACCTATTCCTTGTTTCTCTCTCCTAGATGAACCAAACATTTGAAATCCTTGTGATCCAGGTGGGTATTGGTGGCCACGTGCCAAGTCCACCTAGACCCCCACCATTGTTTCTCTCAGCATTTTCAGTTGCCTTAATTGTAGCACAAATTACTATTTTTAGCAGTTTTTCGGGTCCTGAACTTCCGGAGCCATTTTGAGGCCCTAAATGACGTTTTTTGGGAAATCTGGGGCAACATGGGTCCATGGACCGATGCTTCCTCGGAAAGTGGTAGTGCTCGGATAGATCTTTCTAACGCGCTATTGTACGCGTCAAACGGAGATCGTATGCCAAAGTTACGACCCCAGGAAGTTGGTGTACCAATTTACCCAAACGGGGCCCACAGTTTAGCGTTTCATCTTCTAGGGTTAGGTTTTGGAATGTTAAGGGTTTTCCATTGTTTCTCAACAATAAATAGGCCTTGGAGCCTCATTGTAACACAGTTCAGAGGCATGTAGCCACCACATCTCTTCTCAGAGATAAGCTACCATCGCCCTAGCTAGTTTATTTCCATTACTGTTTGTAAGCATATTTCAGTATTTTACATTAATGAAATGAAGTATTATTTCCACTGCATATCTGTGTTTATGGTTATCTCTATAATTTGTTGCGTTCCTGTTTAAGTCCGGATCAATGGTATCAGAGCGGTCTACTTTTTCTCTGTTTTTCTTTGCATGTCCCCAATAAGGTCGGGATATAAGGAGTTAGGGCTTGAACTGGTTGAACCTTTGCAAGACCAGCCTCGCAAATCCCGACGGTCTCTCATGGCGGATGAGAAGAAAGATGAGGGGGCAGGAGATCCCATCAAAATCTTGCTCTAAGAAGCCCTCGAGTGACAACGGAATGCGATAATGGACAGCTTTGCCCAGATCCTTCAGCGGCTACCTAGAAGCGACGCATCGACTTCCAGCAGCTACTTTGGAAACGCAACGCCCTTTAAGGTACAAGTTAATTTTGAAATCCCCATATTCGAGGGTCAGATAGACGTAGATTCCGTAGATAAATGGTTAAATCTGCTAGAGGGTTATTTTTCTGTTCATGAATTTTCGAGTCGGGAAAAGATTGTTTTCTCTCTTCTCAAAGCAGCCCCCCACGTCAAGGAATAGTGGGAAACCTACTGCGAGCAGAAGGATGAAAGTACTGGCTCACTATTTTCAGCCGCACCCACCTGGAATTCATTCCGGGATGCCATCAAGGAGCAGTACTACCCTGTCAGAAGCTATGAGGATGAATACATAAAGTGGACCACGCTGCGGCAGGGAAGGGACCAAGACGTGCTGGAGTTCACCAATAGTTTCCGTACCCTTCGTACAAATTTGGGTATCAAGGATTCGGAGCAGTATTTGATACTCAAATACCGTGGTTCCCTGCACAAGTACATCTAGGAAGAAATACAATTCCTGAACATTTCCTCGCTTGGCGCAGCATACCGATATGTCGTCAAGGTCGAGCAGAAGTTTAAACAAAATAAGCGAGACTTTGGTTCTGCGAATCCAAAGCAGGCGAAAGGTGCCCCTAAACCACAGAACAAAGGACAAAGCCAAGGCGGGGCAGCCCAAGACAATGCGCCGAATCTCCAAGCAAAGAACAGTGTTGCGAAGCCGAAAAAGGACACGGGAAAATGGTGTGAGTTCCATAAGAGCTCCACTCATAACACAAGTGAGTGTCGGGCCAAGCAGTCATTGGTGGCTGAGCTAAGGGTTTCAGAATCAGATGCATGCTCCAACTCTGAGTCAGAACCTGATAAGAGGAATGAAAAAGGGAAGCAGATCATTGATGCAGATCCCAACACCACTGTTGCTCCCGCTAAGATCCAAAAAAATGAACTCGAAGATCCAGAGGAGGAGGAGCGTCTCTTCCACTCCCAGATGTGGGTAAAGGGCTCTCCGATATAGTTCATTTTTGATAGCGGGAGTCAAAAGAACCTCATTTCGGCAGAGGTCGTGAAGCGGTTGGGCTTACCGACCACAACACATCGACAACCGTACACCATTGGGTGGCTGCACCAAGGACGAGATCTTCGCGTGAGCCAGCCGTGTCGCCTTTCATACAACATCAAGCCCTTCATGGATGAGGTATTGTGTGACATTGCTCCCCTTGAAGTTTGTGATGTATTATTAGGACAACCATACTTGTGGAAGCGACATGCTATGTATGAATCAAGGCGTTGTGCTGTTATTATTACATTGGGAAATAAGTTGTACAGGATACTAGAGGTAGCACCGCCTACTTCCATCTCTTTGATTACTGCAAAACAATGCAGTAAGCTCATTTCCAAAACTAGGAAATTTGTTTTCCTAATGATACGCCCTCAAGGAAAGAAGAAGACGGTGGTTGCGGCCTCTAGACAGAGCCCCACTGCACGACAACTACAGATGGACAAGGTCGTGGAGGAGTACGAGGACATCTTCACCTCCCCTGCAGGGGTTCCTCTGCACTGTCAGGTCAAGCACTCCATCGATCTGACCCCAGGTGCGCCGCTACCCAATGGACCAATTTATCAACGCTCTGTTATGGAGAATGATGAAATCAAGAGGGAGATTCAGGAGCTCCTGCAGAAAGGTCACATCCGTCCGAGTTCATCGCCTTGTGGGAGCTCGATCGTGTTGGTACAGAAGAAGGATGGGATGTGGAGACTCTGTATTGACTATCGGGTGCTGAACAAGATCACTGTCCATAATAGGTACCTGATCTTGCGGATTGATGACCTCCTAGACCAGCTAAAGGGGGCAAAATATTTCAAAAAGATCGATCTAAAGTCAGGATATCACCAGGTACCAATCGAACCCTCTGATGTGTGGAAGACTACCTTCAAATCCAAGGAGGGCCTTTTTGAATGGTTGGTTATGCCTTTCGGATTGACGAATGCTCCTGCAACCTTCATGAGGCTAATGAATGACATCTTGCGGCCATTCACCAACTCATTTGTAGTAGTATACTTGGATGACATTCTGATCTTCAGCAAGAGTTGGGAAGAGCACCTCCACCACATCCGACAAGTTCTCCAAAGACTACGGCAACACAAGCTATGTGCCAATTTGGAGAAATGCACTTTTGGCATGACCTAGGTTCAGTATCTGGGATACATCATTGGCGAACAGGGGGTGCATGTGGATCCAGCCAAGATCCAAGTCATTCGGGATTGGCCATCTCCAACCACTCTAACATAGCTCCACATCTTTCTAGGTCTTGCCAACTTCTACCGCAGGTTCGTGTTGGGGTTTTATCATATTACTTGGCCCTTGAGTCAAGTCACCAAGGGAGGGGCGAAAGCAAAATTATTTTGGTCTAAATCTCAACAGAAGGCGTTCATAGAGTTGAAGGATCGCCTCTACATGGCATCAGTGCTCGCGTTACCAGATTTACAACAACCATTTGAGGTCAAGACAGATGCCTCTGACTATGCTATTGGGGCAGTCCTTACGCAACATGGACATCCAGTGGCATATCACAGTGAAACACTTTCAGACACAGTTCAGAAGTACCCCACTTATGATAAAGATATGTATTCCATTGTACAGGCCTACCAACAATGGAAGCATTACATTTTGGGGAAGGAAACGATCATCCACACACACCACCGACCCCTGCAGTTCATACAGACCCAAGGGAAATTGGAGAATGATCGCCATCAGAAGTGGTCTACATACCTGCAACAGTTCCACTTGAATATCAAGTATAAGAAAAGCAGCACCAATAATGTTGCAGATTGCCTCAATCGACCACCGATCATGGCGCTAACCACTGTGCTCAACTCTTTTGGGCACGAGACTTCTGATTGGCCACTTCTTTACAAAAGCGACCCAGAATTCGGCCACACATACCAGACACTCTTGGAGGGTTGGCATGTTCCAGATTTTCACCTCCAGGATGCCCTGTTATGCCACCTAGGTCACCTTTGTGTTCCTTCAAGTGAGCATGCCAAGATGATTTGGGAAGCACACTATAGTCGGGCTGCTGGGCATTTCGGGGTCGAGAAAACAGTGGCAATACTGCAAAATTATTTCTATTGGCCGAATCTTCGATAGGATGTTGGGAAGTACATTAGATCATGTACTGCCTGTGCTATTGCCAAACCATCCATCAAGAAGCATGGCCTCTATACCCCGTTGCCTACCCCTAGTCGACCTTGGGAATCCATCTCCATGGATTACATGTCAGGCCTTCCTTCCACTAAGCATGGAAATGACTGTGTTTTTGTGGTCGTCGACAGCTTCTCGAAGATGGCCATTATGGCGGCCTGCAAGAAGAGTACCACAACAGAAGCCACTACTAAAATCTTCTTTGAACGAGTGTGGGTGCACTTTGGGATCCCACAGTCTATCATCTCAGATCGGGACAGTTGGTTCCTCAGCACATTTTGGTCTAGTCTCTGGTCAATGCTGGACACCAAACTCACGAAGTCCACAACCTTCCATCCTCAAACTGATGGCCAGACAAAGGTTGTCAATAGGATGATTGTGCACATTCTGCACATGTATAACTCAAAGCATCCACGCACATGGGACAGGAGCCTCCCCTATGTTCAACACAGCTACAACTGAGCTCTTCATAGCTCCACTGGCCATAGCCCTTTTTAGGTGGGTTTGGGATTCCATCACTATGCCCCATTTATGTGGCCATGCCACTTGCAGCTACTCGCATAAATTCAGCTCATGTCCAATCCGAAACAGATAAGGCCACTAGCTTCATTGAGCGCATCCAACATATTCGCCAGCAGGTCCATGAAATTATGGAGAAATCAAATGCCAAGTACAAGCAGCGACATGATCAACATCGGGTGCAACACAAGTTTCAGGTGGGCGACAAAGTCTGGTTGCATTTGCAAAAGGAATGCCTTACTGGAGCCTATCGGAAATTGCGACCACTCCGATATGGTCCTTACACCATTACTAAGGCTATGGGAGACAATGCATTTGAGCTCATCATTTCCCCATTCCTTTTCCTGCACCTAGTGTTCAATGTGGACCGCCTTCGGCCATACTTTCCACCATTGCTAGACACATCTGACATTGCAGAACAACTCACACCCACATAATTAAATCCAGATTGCATGGAACAAGCTGCAACTGATCGGATCATGGACACACAGATCAAGAACACTCGCCAACAGAATATCCAACTATATCGAGTTGTCAAAGAAGGCCAACTCCTTCACCAGGGCAAGTGGCTCACCAGGGAACAAGTTCAGCAAAAGTTTCCTCATCTCATGGAGGAACTCAAAGCAATGGGGAACATTGCTTGCTAAGGGGGGAGGAATGATCCAGGTGGATATTGGTGGCCACCTGCCAAGTCCACCTGGACCCCCACCATTGTTTCTCTTAGCATTTTCAGTTGTCTTAATTGTAGCACAACTTACTATTTTTAGCAGTTTTTCGGGTCCTGAACTTCCGGAGCCATTTTGAGGCCCTAAACGACGTTTTTTGGGAAATCTGGGGCAACATGGGTCCGTGGATCGATGTTGCCTCCCAAAGTGGTAGTGCTCGGATAGATCTTTCTAACGAGCTATTGTACGCGTCAAACGGAGATCGTATGCCAAAGTTACGACCCCAGGAAGTTGGTGTACCAATTTACCCAAATGGGGCCCACAGTTTGGCATTTCATCTTCTAGGGTTAGGTTTTGGAATGTTAAGGGTTTTCCATTGTTTCTCAACAATAAATAGGCCTTCGAGCCTCATTGTAACACAGTTCAGAGGCATGTAGCCACCACATCTCTTCTCAGAGATAAGCTACCATTGCCCTAGCTAGTTTATTTCCATTACTGTTTGTAAGCATATTTCAGTGTTTTACATTAATGAAATGAAGTATTATTTCCGCTACATATCTGTGTTTATGGTTATCTCTGTAATCTGTTGCATTCCTGTTTAAGTCCGGATCACCTTGTGAATTTTCCTGATCACAACGAAGCACCTTTGTAGTGCCTTGACCCTCTCGATTTACCTAACAGACAAAGAAACGTGTTCTAATCTTCTCATAGCAAGTTTAAATCTATTTTCATTTCATACAGAGATATGAACTTGGAAGAGTTTGGCCCCTTCGACGACAGCTTGGTGAGCATGTTGAATAATGGTTCATTCATAGCCGAGATTGTATCCTAATCTTGTATGGTGCAATGACTATATGCATATGTCTCGATTACTCCATTATTATATTTGATTTAACTATGGTCTTATGGATGTATGGGAACAATTATGAAGTCTTTCTCTCTGTAACTTAGTAGATTAGCTTATTTTTCTGCTAAATATCAATAGTGCTCTCATGGTAGTGTAATAATTGAGGTGTTTGACTCATGAATTATATCACTTTCTATGCATTTAATTATCTTGGTATCTTTGTGACTTGGTCTGATTTATTTTTTTGTATATAGTTAGATTGGATTGTAAGGCATTCTGGTACACCGATCTTCACCATGCCCCTTATGTCCTACATTTCACTACAACGGTATTCTTTAAAATCCTAGAATTATGTTGTTGTCTAGAGATGTTCTTCCCTTTACCTCAATGGCGTTGTTCATGTTCATTCTTAACTACAAAAATGCTTCCGATCATAGATTCTGAGAAATGGAATCTTGTGTTGTCGTGAAATAGTCTCCTTTGTTTTCCACTTGGTGTCTTGAGCATTAAAATAATGAAATCTGGGTCAGTTTTACAATGGTGTGGTGCAAGGGTAGGCCCTTGAAAACCTAATTCTTGGAGTATGACTTGCATGTTTCTCTTTACATAATTTTCAATGTTTCAACCACCCTTTTAAATCTCGAGGAGCCATTTAACAAGTTAATATAGAAATTGAATTTAGTGTGTGCTCAGCTTCAACCATCTTTGCATATAGTCCTGCAGCTACTTCTGGTTAACATTCATAGAAAAGGCCTTAGATAAAATCATTATGTAAATTTTCATAAGGGGATAGATTCATTACATGCATATCTAATAGTGGAAGAACGTAATAAGAATGACCCATTTCTTGTTTAGTTATCATTTTTATATGGAATGTAGTACCCCATGGAAAAGTATTGACACACTTTAAATCATGACAAGGGACACATTTAGTCTAATTTGATGGACAAAAAATTGTTCCTTCTACAGTATCTTTATTAGATCAATTTCAAAATTGGGAACCACCTATTTACTTAACTGCTATGTCCTAATCAAAATTAATAATGTTGGTATTTAGGTCACTTGCTTAGTGACAAATTTTAGGTCCACACACTATTCTCCCCTTCTATGCTAAATGTTGTACATAGTAAAGAGACACTGAAACCTAGATGTCGATAGGTTGGAATCAGTGCCACTAATAGAATAAAATATGCCTTTGTCTCTGTAAGTTAGAATTGATAGCCAATAATGTAAATGTTAACACTAAAATTTATGTGCTTGGTCTATCTAATACTGTAATGGATTGTTGTCATCACTGGGAAGACTTAAAAGAATCTTCCAATTCTAGCATCTTATTCAATCTTATTGATGACATAGTATACGAAATCCATATAATCCAATTCATCGCAACACTAGATTTAAAATATATGAGATAGATATAATTCATATAAATTAGACACGTAAATAATTGTGATTGTCTTGACACTACACAAGCTCTTGGATTTGGTATAATTGTTGAAGGGTACAATCTCAATGATTTGAGTCTACCCATACTCGATGTTAACAAAAAAAAATACTCTATTACATGGTAACCTAGTAGAAACCTAAAATAAGATGACAACCTACTGTAGCCGTGAAAACATTGCGGAGTTAAGCCTCAAATAAACAAAAATGATCTTCTAGATCTGATTGAGCTCATTTTTTGTAAAAATAGAGTCTTACTTGGGAATAACTACTCACACCATCCTCCATGCATATTCAATTTCTTTTAGTATTGAAAAAAAATTGCATTTGAAACACAAGACTTGGGAATAACTTCTCACACAATCCTCCACACATATTCAATTTTTTTTACTATTGAAAAAAAATTGCATTTAAAACACAAGACTAAGAAACAAAATTTAGTCTTTCATGTTCTTATTATCTCGAAACCTTGATCAAACAACAATCCTCCTGATCATAATGAGAATTTATCATGCAATGAACTAGATTTTGTGATTATAAGTTCTCATATCTATCTTTTCTTTTTCTTAATAATAGTAGAACTATGCTTAAAAACCAGATGCAATTGTGCAAGAATATCTACTATTTCAATGCAAATCTGAGTATGTGAATCTATCTCCCAACAACGTGTGTGAGAAAGCCTGAAAGTCTAAGATAATAATAGATTTCCATCCTTGTGTGTGAAAGTATAGTCCCAAAGATCTTGCATAGAAATGTTGGGATACAATAACACTTTATGATCAATTGATTAGTTCTTTGAAGGAGACTTGGTTTGTTGTGCATTGCACTTTAAGTTTTATGTAACAAAAGTTTTCTCCAATTCATTCAAAACAAAGTTTCTATTTCATTTGTACATAGGTTAGAAAGAAAACAACCCTTAAAACACATATTTGTGACCAACAAATGTGAAACATTAAAAATAATACAGAACTAAGGAAGGCGTCACACATCTCACTAAAATGAAGCCATGTAACGAGTCATACTAGTGATGAGAACAATACAACATACTTTAAACAAAGGAAGAAGGAAATATTGTTACATCGAGACTCAAAAATGAGTTCAAGATCATGCTCCTCCTCCCAACCTTAGATTGGGTTGCGTTGTAATCATTTTTGAGGCAAAGTCACCCCAAGCGAGGTTACAAGCTTGAGAGGATTGCTTTAGGGACATAAAATATTATGCTAATCAACATCATTTAAGCATTTAAATCTAGTGTAGTTGAGGTGAAAATTTCCATTTCAGGAATTGGTAGCCAATGACTTGCATGAGCTTGAATGGAGTTTCGAAATATCTTTATGGTTAGCGATGAAGCTTAATCAGGCCCAGTTATTGTAGCTTATCTCAATTAGAAAATATTGGCTTAGTAGTTTTTTAGGCTAGCAATATTCCATTATGGTGGAGGAAATCTTGTTTTAAAGAAGTGAGGAAGAATGGAAGTAAATATAAATTACTTAATTATTTGCGTTTTTGAAAATTTGAAATTTTCATAAGAACAAAAGGAAAGGTTCCAAACTCTAGGGGAATCTAGGTGATGTAGTATTAATACAGCTTTAGAGAATGGTTCAGGACCTAAAACAAGCTTTTCATCACATTTTACTTTTGTGTATATGTCACATTATTAGAGTTTTATTGAAAGACCACATGGGAAACCACTTCCCCTACCTTCAGCACAAAAATTTATAGGATCATTTTGAATCATCCATCTAGGAATATGTCTTGAAGATCATCTCCATGTTTACTTCCTTCACTTGATCAAGTATTTAACAGGTTCGATATTGTAGGTGTAGATTGTGGCTTATGTTCTACATTTGTTTCAAGCGTGAGATCTGTAGGTAGTGATGAGCCTACAAAGCTGCAGGAGGATAGTGGCCTATGCTGGGTATGATGTCTCTCTCGGTGTCTCCCTTGTCTTTTGTCCTAATCTGATCGAATTTCCTTTCATGATAGAGCCCTTTATGTCAAAATTTTGAACCTAGGAGCTTCGATACCACTTGTAATATCTCCCGTTAAAGACCCCCTATTTCTTTTTTTTTTAATTTAACAAAGCAGGATCTATGTGGTGAGTAGCAAATTGATTCACAACTTAAAGTCCAATTTTGTTAGGGTTTCAACACAAAAATGGAGGCCAAATAGATAGCATAGGGAGGTGCATTCATATACCCATAAAATGGATCATAGGCCCCATCATCATGGGGAGCTTTGATTAAGAAAATCAAGTGGAACTCTTCATAGGTGTCTACAAAAACCATTAAAATAGCTAAATATCCATGTTGGAAACATTTTTCCGCAACAAGTATTAACTAAAGTAACATAACTCAAATGGTCTTCATATCGAATATATTTATGACTACATATGTTTTACATTGATCATTTAAAAAGTAACTATAAACACAAAACAATTGAAAAACCCTTGCACTACATGATATTTTAAGAAGTGGTTTGATGATTATTATCACACACTACCTGAAGCTGCTAATGATCATATAACAAGTTATTAGAGAGGTGAGTAATGACCATGAAGTGGTTCTATGATACCATTGGTCACATCTCTCCTTGTCACATCTCTTCTCCAATATATTGATCAAATCTATGGGAATTTCATTCTGCCCATTCTAGCTAAAGTGATAAAGGATGTTTCTCAAACAAATTTACATTGATATGCATGGAGGAGGACAAAAACACTTGGTAAAAATGTCTAAATATGATTGGAAATCCGTGTTCTAATAACCAATTCCTCTTTATGTCTTCAAATAAAAATATCAAGAACCTTCTAGGTTGTTCTATGCTTCTCAACACTGTAAGAAAAATGATTTCGGTGTTAAATGTTTGAAATAGCCCGAAAGTTTGACTATCAGTAGATATGGTGTATAAATCCATGCATGAAAGCCCTTTTTCCATCCTTCATCTAAGTCATTGGAGTTGACCACATTTCCTAATTAAAACTTCAACTTTGACCTTTGTTGTCTTAACGAGATCTCTCATCACCAATGACCCAAGATTAGATCCGTTATTACATACTATTGTAACCCATTGAAGTAGTAAATGTATGGCTAGCTTATGGTCCTTGAAGGAACCTTAGTGAAGAAGATCATAAACTCGAATCACCAACATGGAGTACCAACTTTGTTATATGTTGGGTATCGATGAGTGCCCTTCTTCATTCAACATATAATACTCTTAACAACATCAGTCTCACTTGAAGCCATAGTCTCCATAAGCATGTCTAGACTCTACAACTCCATCGCCTCAATTTCTTTGCATCTTGGTTGAAATGCTCACCATTTAATCCATTGTCACGAGACATGAATCGTCAGGTCAGAAGCATTCATCGATTATTTTTGTAGTGATAGGGAAACCCTGAAAAATCCAAGACAACCAAAATTAGATACGCATTATCAATGCCTTCGTTTACCCCTTTTACCTTTTCATTTACTTCAGTGATTCGTGCACAATTTTCTGGTCTGAACACGATCGCAATGAAATTTGGGGAAAGATTCCTTGATTTTGGTTGGGTTTTCCACTCAGTAAATGAGGGAGAGAATGAATATCAACTTTGTTTGGATTTAGTTTTTAGCAAATGTGGCAAACATTGAATATCACACCACTCCAACTCCTCTCCTCAAAATTCCACAATCCTCCCCACCATTTCAACCCAAAACACACCTAATTACTTATTGTACACAACATCGCTTAAAAACTTGTAATTTATAATACTAATAACTCCATGATATAATATTGACAACCACATATTAAGCTCAAACTTATAATATTAATTTAATCTAAATTTATGTTTAGCAGTTTTCACATACATAAGTATCTAATCATGTTATAAGCAAGGAGATGACGTGGAAGTATATCGTATACTACATAATCAATAACATAAAGCATAAGGAGCCAAATAATCTAGAAACATCCTATGCAATTCAATCAAACCATATTAGTTGAAAGAGTGTCACTTGGAAAATCGAGCACCACCACCCAACCTAGAACTGAATTTCTCGAGTTCACCCCCAAGCTGAGAGTACTTTCCCATTGATCAACAACCTCTTGTTGATCTCCTCCATGGGTATTTAATTCCATTATTTCATGATAAGGGTTCTTTAAGGGCATCATGCGTTTCGGGATCTTTCATCTACTTGTGTATGATTTTCCCATAAAAGTTCGCCTTTCTCTCCGGCGAGGCTTTTTATGTTTTTTTCCAAACTTAACATCTTTCTCCAACTAAGGAGCTTAATTGATATCTATCTCCCATCCATCTTAGCTTATCTAGAATTTGATCTAGAATTCTTATCATGAAAGAATTATCCATTCCCATTCTCCAATGGGATTTCATTTGGCAAGAGTCTCATCTCTAGGTGTCCCATTTTCCAAGCATTTAAATTTCTTTTATCTATTTTGTAATAAATTATTTACCCCCATTTTTACTGCGAGTCCTAACTTTTCTTCTATAAATCCATCTAACGTTGGCTAGTATGATAGCAATGGAGGGGTATTACACTTGATTTCTCCAAAGCGTGGACCGTAAGAAAGGTGCAAATCACCACGTCTGAAAACTCAAAACCATCCTTTAGGTATTCTAGTAGTATCGACTTTAGAATCACAACCTACTTGTATTGTCTCAATGTTTTGACATGTTTCACAATATTTCAAATTTATCTATATAACTTTAAATTATATGGTTAACAAAAATCAATTTCTTGAGAAATGGGAAGTTACTTAAATTCTTTGAGTATTTTAACTTGCTTTATACTATTTAAAATTTATCTACATAACTTTAAATTAAATGGTTAAAAAAAATCAATTTCTAATTAGGGATTTATCATGTTGTATTAAATATGGAGAAAGTTTTTCCACATAATTAGGATTTTATTGAAAAATTTATCTCCACACATAAACCTACATAATTTTATTATTATTATTTTTAATTTAGTTTTATTTTTGTATGAATTTTTCAAAATAAATGATTGATGGGAGTTAGAAACTTACTGAGATATATACAATAACTTGAAATCTGATCTATTAGAAGCTCATAGTTCATCCTAAGACCCAGACATCTAAATATTACCATAGACAAGAACTAAGAGAGAACAAAACCGAGAGCTTACAACCTCCCAAAATTTATGTTTGAATTTTTAATATAATATTATTTAATGCTAATGTTGCAACATCTCCATGTATACTAAGTGGTATAACCCAACTATTATTTATTAGGTGCAACTTTTTAGATGACAAATAAGTTTTAATTATTAGACACAAATGACAAATTATTATTTAAGACATTGTAATCTATATATTCACTTAAATTCTCTAAATATTTTAACTAGTTTTATAATATTTAAAATATATCTATATAACTCTAGATCATATGGTTAACGAAAATAAACTTATATTTTGGAATTTATGGTGTTGTACTAAATACAAAGAAATCTTCTCCATATGATTATGTTTTATGAAAATAATCATGTCCACAAATAAACCTACTTAATTTTATTATTATTATTTATGTAGTTTGATTTTTGTTTGATTTTTTCAAAATAAATGGTCGATGGGGACTAACAGCATGCTCATATATATGCAATAGCATGAAATCCACATATCTTAGAAACTCATAGCTCATTCATCCTAAAATCTAGATGTCTAAAGACCATTGCAAATAGTAACTCAGAACCAACCCCACATTTTCATTTGAATTTTTATTATTTAATGCCATTGTGGCATCATCTCCCCTATGTCGATATAGTGATTGATAGAGCACCTCTCATCTAATGATTAATTACTATTGGTAGCTTTAAAAATATATATTTATTTATTATTAGAAGTAAAAGAGAAATTATCATTTAAGACATTCTAATGTATATATTCACTTAAATGCTCTCACTTATTTTATAATATTTAAAATTTATATATATAAAATTAAATCCTATGGTTAATGAAACTTAATTTCTAATTTGGGATTTATCATATTGTACTAAGTATGGACCAAATCTTCTCCACATCATTAAGCTTTATTGAAATAATCATGTTCACATATAAACTTAATTTTTTTAATTAATTTTAAAGAAATTTGATTTTTGTTTGAACTTTTCAAAACAAATGGTTGATGGGGAGCTAGCAAGTTGTCTATGGGCCACCAAAAACTAGAACCAACAATTGGCATCATCCCTACATTTTCGTTTTTATTTTTAATATGATATTCTTTAATGTTAATGTGGAAACATTTCCCCTATACACTTACAGGGAATATGGTATAACATCCCAACCCAATTATTAATTGTTAGGGGTATATGATAATTTATCATTTAAGAGATTGTAACCTATATATTTACATAAAATTTCTAAATATTTTGACTCGTTTTATAATATTTATCCCCTCACTTATATTCCTCATAACATTTCAACTTATTTTACACCATATATTCTCTCGCATTTATAGTATAATGGCGTAGAGGTCACCCTCACCAGGTGGGTCTCTTTTCCCACAAACAATGTATGTCATACACCAATTGGTGTCTAGCTTGGTAGTGACCTTAAAATTGGATGATAATAATAATAATAATATATTCATCTAAAAAATTTTAAAATTATTTTATAAAATTTATTTCTTCACGTTAATTAACTAACTTTTTAAACTTATTTTACAATATTCATATTTTAATTTTACACTTTTTTTTATTTTTTATTATTCTACAAGATTTTTCTTCCTCGCTTATACTTTAACACAATGTTTTCTTACTTTACAATATTTAATTTTCCTATTACTTCAATCTCACAATACCATTTAACATATTTAATAATAATTATTTATTAAAAATGCTATTTAATTTTAATGCTAAAGTATTTTAAACTTAGATTTACCTTTAAAGTACTACGGCTTTCTAATCCCTAGAGAATCTTCTAAACACACAGCAGTAATGAATATATATATACTTCTAAACACACAGCAGGAATGAATATATATATATATATATATATATATAATCATTGGATAAATTATTTAATATCTTTAATAATAAATATTTTTTAAGAATACTATTTAATTTTAATACGAAAGTATTTTAGTACAAAGATACAATGGTTGTGGGAGAGAATCAAAATCTGCCAAAGGTGCCCAGGGCCTACCGAAAAGCAATCAATCCGTCAAAGGTGTGAACGTCCCACAGAAGGGAAAATCCACCACTGCGGCTAATGATAAAACTGAGAGGAAAAATCCCGTTTCTCGCTCATTAAAGACCCTAGGTTCATTTGCTATTAAAGACCGAATTTCAGGTGGACTGTGTGAGACCCATATTGTTTATTTTACGAATTTTTGAAAACCGTTTCCTATTCCAGAAACCTCTTATGGCATCTATAGGATGGTGTAGATGTTATGGTTGATGGTTGTTAAAATATCAATTCGAGAGACACATGAAGAACCATCAAAATCTTATGGACATTAATGGCTTATGGCTGTATGTAAAATTAAGAAAAAATTCTTAGAAATATCTTTCTCGCCTACCGCCAGAAACCTTAGCAATTGTAGACCAGACTTACCCCATCGGCTGCATCCTTTTGGTTTGTGCTGGTTTTGATGTTTTCCTTGGGTGGTACGGCACATCCCCACATCCGGTTGTTCCTTGCTAGTTATTATCATCTTTTATGTCCATTTGATGTTTGATTTGTGGAAGAAACGGTCGTGAAAAGGTAAAACCATTAGGTGAAAAGGTACTCTAATTCTCCATTTCGAATTGAAGCGAGCAGTGGAGGGCTTTTAAGAAGAGTGTTTTCAGAGCGTCTTTGGGGTTAACTCTATCGGAAGATAGAGGATGGCTATTGTTGAGGACCATGCACAAGGTTAAGGTTCATGCCTTTAGCTATTGATGAGATCCATCGCATTGAGGTTATATGGCACTGAGGTTATATGCTACATAGTACATAAAATGGAATTGAAAGAATGAAATTATCGAACTGGAACAATATGTGCGAAGAGTGACTGGTTGATGCGGACGAGATTGTTTTGAGGAGGAAATCTCACCAAGTCGGTATTGATAGGCTAGCTATATAGTATTATAGGCTTGTTTTATAATTAATCTTTCCATCAAAGTTAAACTTGAGTTTGTTGAACATTGGATAAATCAATGCTCCAGTGTGTTTAGTGAAATGAACTAAGCACCTCCAGGGGATCTTTATTTTTGGCAATGCTATGCTTGACTAACCCCTGTAGGTTTTTGTCTAAGGGAAATCTTGATTCCCAACAAGTGGTATCAAAGCCACATCACAAATTCTATACACACCCACCTCACTTTAGGGGGAGATTGAAGGACATTAGATAAACCAATGCTCTATGTGTGTTGTTTTTTTGCTTTTCTTATTTTTACAAGTTAAATTTTATGGTCATTGAGTTAGTTGATCATGCTCTTAGAACCCATTCTCCATAAATTCCTAACATTCTTCTTCTTACAAAAAGGTGTTCACTCACATACATTACAACTCATATATAGTTCTTGGTAGAAGGAATTATGCTTTTTTGCTTGTATTATGCAGATTTGTTTATATTACTTGTAGAGACTAGTTTGTAAATTTTTGGAATATCAAAATTTCTCTTTTTAAGAAACTCCACTTGCTTCATTTAAAACATAATCCTAATAGTCTATTTTTGTTTATCTTTAGACTACTTTACCAAAACTAATAATGCCAAGGGCAAATTTTATTTCATACCTCAAACACAATAACTTGACCTCTGCAATTGACCTTTGCAATAGGTGAACTGGGTGCCCATGCATCAATCATCAAAAAGTACCATCAAAAACATTCTAGACAATAGTAGATATAGAGAAATTAATTCAGCCATCTCCCTCTTAGTTGTGATTATGCTCACCTTAACGTTCTTTTATGGACTACTTTGTAACAATGAAGTCTCTTCCTCAATTTCTTTATGGATGTGTGTTGTCAAAACTAGAGACTCAACTTTTGAAACACTAATTTTGTGGCTGAGATTTTCCTCATCCAATCACTCATATGCTATGTCCATTATGAGCACATCTTTCCTCTTTTCTTGATTTTGCTCTTTCTACTTTGTACGTAGTTGCTTTGAGATCTTACCATATTAAACCCACAATAGACAACCAATTAGAAATAGATAGTGCTTGGCTCACCTTGTCACTATTAAATATTGTATTAGATAAATGTCTTGAAAAACTATAAATATCTAACAACTTATTAAATATTATATTAGATAAGTGTCTAATATCTAACCAATAGCATAATCATATATATTAAAGATATGCCCAAAACACATAAACATCAGTACATTTATTTTATTTTATGATACATTTCATGTTATTTATATTAAAACTTCAAAATTATTAAAACATAGCTAAATTATAATTCTAAATTAATTTAAAATTTAAAAATAAAGCATGAAAATCTCAACCCCTACCTTAGTAATTCACCAAGTAAAAAGAATTTCATGCTTCGCAATCCGAATACATGCCTCCGTTACTATGTGGAGGAGGTTTTTCAGTTCCTTTACTTTGTATTTATTGATTTTGATGATTCAAGTGATGTAATTCCAGAGATTTGTTTTTAGGATGAAACATCTTCTGTGAACAAGAACTCCAATACTTGTGTTTGTTTATTTTCTATAAATTTTCATGTCAAAATCTTGATTCTAATGAAGTAATTTTAGCATGCTTTTTCCTTGAGAGAAATATTTTTTTCAAGCTTTGTAACAATTCAAATACTATAATATGTGGACTGAAATGTTTTTCTTATTGCAGTTTCCAGTGGGACGGATCCACAATTTGTTGAAGTCTAGAGTATCTTCAAATGCAAGGGTAGGAGCTACCGTAGCCGTATATGGTGCAGGCGTTCTGGAGTATGTTACAGAGATTTTAAGCTTATCCCAAGGCATTTGCAGCTGGTCATTAGAGGAGATCAAGTACCATCTCTGATGGCTCCAAGCTTTTTATTGAAATCCTTGGCTCAACTCTGTGGTGGATCGGTACATACAAGTGAATTTTGGAATGCACTATATTCTTCGTTATTTTGTTGCATGTTTTTGGTTTGAACCGTTTGCCTTGAAACTTACTGAAAATGGTGATATTTCATACAATTATATCAATTTTTATTATCAGAAAATATATAAAGCATGTTAATGTTTGAATGTTTAGATGGTTATAATCATTGTTATGTGGTAATATTTAACATGTTTATCAATGTTTAGATGGTTATAATCATTGTTATGTGGTAATATTTAACATGTTTATCATTTTTATTTGGTGCTTTTATGTCATCAATTATTAGTTGTATTTGAGTATGCGTTTTAAATTTTTTAACAGGATATTAAAGTCATTTCTATTTTTTTAATATGGCAACAAAGTAGATTTCGGATATCTTTTATTGGAGAGACCATATTTTGGCCAATTGCATGATCTGCATATGTGCCAAGGGTGGAGGTTGGAAGTATGAGATGTTGCCACTGCACTTCATATATTATGATACAATCATGTTGGGTTAGGTATGGATTTAAAATAATATGTGATATATATTATTATCACTTTGTGTTTAAGTTCTATTTTAAATGTTTAGATTTTTTTTTTAATTAATTTTTTATATAGATGTTGTCACTATACTTAATATATTATGATACATGAAAATAATATGTATTTTAGGTCATTATCATTTTGTTTTCAAGTTTTATTTTAAATGTTTAGATTTTTTTAATTATTTTTTTTATTGGAAATAACAAAATGTTATATTACCTTATGAAATAGTAAATTTCACGGATGTTAAATTGTTAAAAGGTGTTTTTTTTTTTAAGGTAATATGGGTTTTATGTTTAAAATAATATAATGTAATTATCTTATGTTACATATGATTAATTAATTTTTTCTTGTAATACCTTTGGTAAAAGACTCAAGTACTTTGTGATTTAGGATTAGAATTTTTAGTAGATCTCAACAAATTAAAAATATATACATATTTTGATTCACAAATTTGGAATGTTGTAAGTAAATGTGTGTTAATGTTATAGGAAATTATTATATGAGTAGTATGTGTGTGAATATTTTATGTTACCAAAATAAATGGAGAAAAATATATTTTTATTGGGAAAATGTGAAAAAGACGATTGGGGGAGTTAAGTATTTCCTTTTCAATCAGAAAATAATTAATGAACTAGTTATGCCCCAAGAAAAAGAGAAAAATGGTGCATTTCCTCACTTCCACCAGATATTTCTTTTCTTTGCGGGAGGGCTCGCAAGCTCAAAGAAACAAGAGAAGGTAGGAAAAGAAAGGGGGAACAACGGAGGAAATGGATGGGCAAAGAATTACTAAAGGAATTCAGAAGATTAATGTTGGATGGAGATAAATGCCATCATTATGACTCTTGATTGGGGCTACTCTAGAAGAGAAAGACAACAACCACCAATACCCTAGTTGGAGATAGGTACTCGTGGAAAAAGTCTTGAATGTTAGGATTGGAATATTGAAAACGCCTTTAGTTTATGAAAACACTATTACAAAGGGAAGAATATTAGGGGAAGTGAGGAGACACAGAAGGTCTTTGTTACTCTAAAATTAGTTTTTGTGATAAGTCTATAACCATATGACTCAAGAGAAGGAATTAAAAAAGAAGGGGAAAACTAATGTGTGTATGTAGCTAGAAAACGATGGTGAGCTTGTATGGCTTGTTAGTGAATAAATGCCTCAATGATGTTGTTTTGTATCTTGAAATTGTTGTCGTGGGAAGAGAAAACACTAGGCAAGTGTAGGTGAGACAGAGTACATGACAAATGAGAAAATAATGGTGCAATAGGCCAAATCCCAGGGTAAATAGGTAACATATAGTTTTTAAAACATTTATACACTCAGAATCTATGATTAAACAAAAAGAGCATTGTACAGTCTCTGTAAATTATAAATGTATGCATGAGAATTGTTCCCTTGTATTTACTTTTAATCTTCTTTTAAAAAAAATCTTAAGGATGTTATCATGTAGTAAATAATTAATAAAAAAGGAAGGGCTAGTGTCTCATTGTGAGAGACATATGTCACTGCTTAGCACAACCCTAGTGTGAGGTTACAAAAGGAAAAAATAAATAAAACAAAGACTGCTCGACATGGAAAATAATCATTTCCTTTATGATATAACTACATATAAGTCCTTAAATATGTATTCAATTAAATATTATGGTAGAAAAT